>JAVTVY010004757.1:0-39818 GCA_036873755.1 Hanleya hanleyi
CCCGAACGAATGGCGTCGAACATCTGTGGCAGACTCAGGAGTCGCCGACGACTCAACGAGTACTCGCGCTCTTTTAGGAAACGTCGTAAATTGGGCAGGGCCTGGCACATGGTGTGAAATTCACACTCCCACATTTCGATCAGCTGGTATCCTCGCTCTTTCACATAATCACCGTTCTCCACCACTTCTTCCCGTAATTCTTCCTGTGTTTTTCCACGTCGTCCGTTGAAGCGTCCAGCGCTGAAATGACATCCGTGACCGTGCCAATAGCAACCGTAAAATTGGAATACGGTCGGTGTCCTACCCACCAGGGCAAACCCATCGACGGGGAGTCGATGATCTCCTATGCGCTTCTCTGTGGCGTTGGTTTGGTGTCGTATAGTAATTCCCCGTCGATAGGCTTCCCAATTCAACCACTGATCAGCCAGATGCTTGTAGGGCGTGCGTTGCGGTGTAAAATGCCGACCTTCCGCCAACCAACGTGTATAATGGCCACTGGGCATAGGTTGGGCCAGCGACCACAGGTACAAGGCATTGGCATCGAAACCGATGATCTTAGCACAGGGTTTTCCACTGGGGAGAGTAGTGACGTCCTTCTCGTGGTAACGGTGAAAAATAAGACTCGGGCCGCCCACAATGTTCTGCTTTAGACAATCATGCATGTCTGCATCTTTTTGCTGTATCAGCGAGAAGTACGTAGGACACGCTTGAAAAAGATGGCGAAGCGCCAGACCCGGTAAACTCAAGCACTCCTTGAAGATATCGACGTGCATCTCACGACGAAAGAGTTGAACCATTTTCTCGGCCGCTTCCAGGAAAGGAACCACATCTAGGTTATTATACCATATCAGGAAATCTCGCAAGGTCTGCATATGTTGATCGTGCCATACCTGCTGTAGTTCCCGGTACGTGTCTTCGGGACATTCCACTTGCTTCAAATCATCAAAGAACGCATCCCGGGGTGGCAACTGTGTTTCCGCCAAACAGTCGAGCGTCGATATATACGTGTAAGGGAACCGCCCTTTGGTTTGTGCACAGTCATACGCCTTCACCCACTGATCATAGCTATAATTAGGAGCTAAGTAGTTCCGTACATCCAGGAAATGCAGTGATGTGGTAGTCAGGGCCATATGATTATTGATCTTCTTGATGACGGACTTTAGGGTATTCGTCTGGGCCAAGTAGGGGTAAAGAAATTCCTTCACCATGTTCAAATCATAGCGCCCCGAGTTGAAACCTAGCACCGGTAACTGGCCTAGATATTGTAGGAAGCGCACTTTCAATTTCTCCGCATACGGTTTCGGTAAAGGCACATCCTGCGACTGCAGGGGCTGCGACTCGGGCTGCGACTCGGGCTCCGACTCGGACTCGGACTCTTCATCGTCACTAAACGCTACATCCGGTATAGGAATCCGATCGTCCAGTTGGTCCAGTACGTCCTGGAACTTGGACACCAATAGTTCTGTACTGGCCGCACTGACTTCCTCTAAATACGCCATCATGCGGGTGATCAACTCATGGGAATCCCCCGTGGACACGAAACATACCGGTGCAGCGTCATAGCCAGGTACGTTGCTGGAAATACTCACACTCAGGGGAATATGGCGCTGCGTCCACTGCGTTTTCGCTGAAAACATGTCCATGGGCTCCAACAGGGCCTCAAAATCGTAACACGCCCGGTAGGGAAAATAACGGTCCTGCTCCGGTATGATGAGACCCTCATCGGCCAGTTCCTGGAAAATAGTAGGCGTATTATGATACACACCACCCGGATATACTCGCTTGACACTGTTGTCACAGATTTTCTCGTGACTATGTAAGTGGGTAGACTGTTTGAACACCCGATGGCATTGGGCACAACTGTAAGACTGGGCGTACTGGCTCATACTGTAGATCAGCGAAAAATGACTCACGCCATTGTCGTCGAACACATTGACTTTCATCGTAGCAGCATACCGTTCTGTTGAACGACGAACCAATTCAGCCACAAATGTATCCTCCTCGCATCGTAATCGGTATACAAAGATATTGATGTTGAACAGTGTTTCCACGTCATCTAAATTCTTGAACGGAACTCCACGGAAGTGCCGCTTATCCAAGTCTTGCTGCTGTAAATACTGTTCCCAATAGTCATTGGCCACTCTGTCACAACACCTGGGGTCACACTCGTCCACATGCACGGCCAAACACCGAAACAGACATTTCCGGTCTTTGTAGGGCCCGTTTCGCCCTCCTATTAATGCATACAGGCCGTGTCGATGAAGCAACCAAGGGTGTAGTAGTACAGGAGCACCGATAGGATGATCTCTCATTTTCGTGACGAAAAATGTGACGTTGGTCACCATTTCCACAAGCCATTGGGTATTGGGGCGTTGCAACCGGGCCCATTCCAATGTATCCAACGTAGTCAATTGGTCGATGAGTGGCTCCAGAGAAATCGCATCCGTCACCGTGAACGGCTGGTCAAACACATAGGTATTATTGCTGGGATAATAATACCGCACCTGGTCCGTCTCCTTGTGCCGTAAAATGTACCCGAATGTCATATTCAACTTGAACGCTGTCACCTGATCTGTGAAAATGTTCTCGGCATAGGTAGACAAATACGTGAGGTCCTGCAGTCGATAGTTATACAAGTCCAATAGACGACGGTCACGGTGAAAACAATGGCATATGGTAGCCCAGTGACGTCGATAAATGTCCCTGACTCGCTCGTCTTCAGGCAAGACTTCAACCGGAGGTGCTGCTGGGTCCCAGGGAAAATCTTCTCCACGTCTCATGCTTTCGTCTCATACAAGCGGGTAGGCAAGCAGGCAGGCAGTCAGGCTGGACAGGCAGGCAGGCAGGCAGGCAGGCAGGATGGTCAGGTCAGTCAGGCAGGCAGGCTGGTCAGGTGAGTCAGGCAGGTAGTGCAATGAATACACCTACCCCTAAAAATGGCCTCCTTTTATACGTTTTTCTACAATCCGCCATTTTGTCCCATCCCATCCCACATCAGCCGCCATTTTGTCCCATCCCATCCCACGCCGCCATTTTGTCCCATCCCATCCCACATCAGCCGCCATTTTGTCCCATCCCATCCCACATCAGCCGCCATTTTGTCCCATCCCATCCACCTCAGCCGCCATTTTGTCCCATCCCATCCCACATCAGCCGCCATTTTGTCCCATCCCATCCCACATCAGCCGCCATTTTGTCCCATCCCAGCCCACATCAGCCGCCATTTTGTCCCATCCCATCCCACAATGACCCCTGTGACAGAATACTCGCTTCTGATTGGCTGTCGCTGTGACGTCACAGAGGTCATATGCAAATTTCTGAGGTCGATTGGCGTCAATTTCACGGCTATATACTACTTCTGGCGCCACACGTTTCCTAACTTAACCCAACCTCCCCACACACCGAATACTCCGATTCGCAGTCTTATTCCACTATCTATTCTTTTAGATAATAGGGGACACCCCCGCGCCCTCATTTTTTCTCATGAGCGAACTACTTTTCATATGCTCACTCGTATCAACCGGCGAGAACAACCGTTAGATCAATCTTCTTAAGGTATATGTCAACAGAGGTATAATAATTGAAAAGTGATGGGAACATAAGACGAATAGTGCTTTAATATTTTATGATGATACTTTCGGTGGAGTACAGCTCAAGCGGTAATTCTGCCCGAAAATTTGACTGTGAGGTGATTGAACTTAACCGCGGAAGTTCGGAGCCGCTCAAGGGAGAAAATAAAATTGAGGTTCACGGTCCATTTAATATATTTTAATTTAACTGACAACATCCAAGCTCCACTAGAAACTGTAAAACAATGCAATATGACAGGTTTGGTGACGTCACGGTGACGCCATATTACATTTTATAAAGGAATATTTCCGTCGATTTTTCAGTCGGATTTTTCATTCATGCAAGTTGTTCTGCAATAGAATGTGAGGCTAAATAAGTGGAAAACCTAACTGCCCAGTCATACCTTCAGACCGCCATTTTTGAATTTACCCATACTATCGGCATGCTCCTAGAGCGTTGGAGTACCGTATGCAAATAATGGTATCCTATACAGTCACAAAGTGGCAGCTCTTAATCCGTTTTCATTCCAGATATGTAGTAGAAAGGGTTAATTGGGTGTTCATAGCTATCCCTTTATTATATATTAAAGGAACAGTGAATCCCCAATTCAATTTCGATTCCCCTTCGGACCGGGTCGTGGTGGTCCTTTATATTGTTATGACTCGGCTCCGGATTCTTTTGGTCTTTTCCTCATGAGTGATTTTAAGTCGATAATGTGGACATCAGAGTTACTACTGAAGTATACACGGGATTTCGGCGTCAGAGTCAGCGCGTCGTATAATAATAAGTGTGTACAATATACATAAGTTAGGAAAACCAGAATATCGACAGAATCATATTAAGTATTAAGTGAACTTACCAAGCGCCGCCAACCGGTAGTTGACGGAGACAACAATTATATCCCCTGTCGCCGCTAAAATATCGCCGTCAAACATATTCGCTGTTCCCATGAGGTTGGACCCTCCGTGAATGAAGATGAGAACAGCGCGTTGTTCGTTAGAAAAGTTTACATTATCAGAACCATTCGCATGTTGAATGCGAGAGGATCTATCGAGCTGCATGAGAAATAAAAACAACAACACAATTTAAACTTTTGATAGAAGCATCCGTGTAACAGTGTAAAAGCATGTATATGCGCAACCATAAAGATAGCCCAATATGATGTGACTGGAATACGTCCTCCTTTTATTATGTTGATGTCTCCTTGGTCCATATCACAGTCACATAGAATGCCATCTTGTTCGCAGAGTCAGAGCTCCGGATCTATAAAATTGTCAAATTCTGGTGCAATAAAACACGGACGTGATTACTGACCTGTTTGAATGAATTTATGCAGCTTAGCTCCACGAAATGGCACATTCCAGGCATCTATCAACCTCCAATTAAACAACCATCGACACATAAATGTTGTCCGATCGGCGTAAAAAAGTTAGGCGGCTTTCCTGTTTCCTGTTGACTTTAGACACACACCGACACGTGTTGGTGATCACGTGATACATTGAAATACGGGGTCTTACCAAATTATCGCTAGAAACGGATCCAAGTATTATACAAATCTAGTATAATAGGTGGAAAGTTTGTGCTTGGTTTTACGTAATTCTTGGAAGACCCGTTCGCCTACACACAGCCGTATTGTAAATAAGTAGCCGCCATCTTACACAAGTTTTTTTCGAGTTGCGATAATGTGAAAGTTTGTCGTCTCCGTGGAACTTTACCTGGAATGTGTCAGATATGTGGGTGGCGTTGTTTTGTGCGCTGAAACATCAAAAATTCATTTATACTGGTGAGTGTGGTTGTCAGTTCTTTATTTTCTCAAAATATCATCATTTTCCAACGTCGTTCTGGAGCAAGATTTCTTCACCTGGACTTACCAATAGGACTGTACAACCCAATCGAACAGGAACATCCAAATAATGAAAGAAAGGCTGTCACTCACCCATTTGTATTGAACTACCATAAAGATGGACAAGCGGCATCTTCGAAATACGCTTGGATGCATCAGCGATTTTGCCGAAATTTTGGAATACAAATGCACATTTAATTTCTGCATGCTGTGCTGAGTTATATCACTTAGTGAATCTTGGGCCTTTATATATTCACCTGCGCAAAAGTTAAGCACCACCCTAGTTTGCCATGACCATCGTAAAACCTGATCTGAATCCCCTTGAGCAGTTGTGGGACATATTGAGTGATAGCTGGGAACCCCCACAATACAGACAAGACAATGGGACCGTATTCCGGTGTTAAAGATCACGCGGTTGATTACCAGTTTGAGAAGAAATGATATTTGGTATGGCGTATAGCCCGCCACTGAGCATATGTACATATGAAATGATTTTTGAGAGAGAAAGAATAAATTGGTCGTCAGTGGGATTCACGGTTGTTGAGCATGCTAAGATTCTTTACTCAAATGGTAAATTTTCATGGAAGTTTTGCTCGCATGGAAAATATCGGAGGTCATTTTATTTGCAATGTGACTGACGTACATCATGCACGTATCAGGGAAGGGTAAGCCTGTCGCCTACGAAGGCATAGACTTGTGATATCGTTTGACTTCCATCCGATCACAGTAGGTTGGACGAGCTTTGGTGGAGTTCTTCAAGAGCAGCTCATCGATTAACCATTAATGCTTCTGAAGACAGTGTTTTGTGTTAAGAAATTCAACATGACAACTAATTCTCCCCATTTCAAACTTTCCATACTCTCGCCTGGTTCTGACACCAGATAACACTTTTCCCCAAAAAAATGTATCTCCCTTGACCAAGAAGTTATCTCCCTTGACCAAGACAAGAGCCAGCAACCTAGAATTTGTGAAACACAGTGCATAATAAATCTGGTCGCATTCGATGATGAGAGAAGGTTGACTTTGGACCTTGGATTCATCTTGGACCTATCACTTCCACTCACATGCCTTCCAGCTTACTGGTGCGTAAAAACCGGACTAGGAAAAAATCCAGATATCCGGTAAAAATCCAGAAAGACGGACTTCACAGCCATGATACAATAGAACTTTTGACCTGAGGTGATCCGGTTTCATCGACCGAGCTCACGCTGTAGATTACACCTGGACTGATCTCAGGGCCTTTGTGGGAGGTTTACCGGTGACGACATCGTACTGAGTTCAAATGGGCGAGGTGTCCTAATGTCCTTGGGAATGTACAGAATCGGATGGATGGATCGTACACCCATATACCTAATCCGCAGGTCGATTAGGGGCATGTGCACATTGGAGATGCATGTGGACCATGGAGTGACTGTAGAGAAAAAAGGCGAGAGAAAGCGCTGCTCGGGTGTGATTTGATGAGTAAGTGTTGGTTGTTTGGTTTATATGAACTTGGACAGGCGGCTGCCTACACCCCAATACACTAACTTATAGTGGTGGGCACGCATTGTTCCGTTGAAGCTCTGGTAGAATACGATTGGGGGAATATGCATGCGCATGCAGGAAGTAGTAGAGAAATGATATTTTCAGATGTGCACACAAGCACACGGGAGTAATAGAGAAAGAGAATTTTTGGATGTCCGCTCACGCACTCGAGGAGTAGTGGAGGCATTTTCGGTGTGGCTTGGGGTGCACTCCACACTTGCCATGGTTCGTACAAATGGCCTCTCCCTAATTTTATAATAAGGAAGGTCGCCTGTTTTTGACAGCATGGTAATTCGTCTTCCCTCTCTACTAATTGATATCTATTTCTTCAAACGAGGATATAACATTTGCTTGCTTATCGCACCTACGAGTCACTACAGAGTTGATCGTTTCCGGAATTGAATATCTGGCAGGCCAAAATCCTCACTTTTTCGGGAAACGAAAATGATGATTCCTTTATTTTACAAAAAACGAGTAGGTCGATCCCCTGTTTTTTTCCTCTTTCTAACAAGAAAATCATTTCGTTTGTTTTCTCTGGATGGTGGGTCGAATTTGACACATTTTTGTACATTTTATAGAGTTTTTCAAAAAGTTGAAGAAGGTTTAAGGAGGATTGCACGTTTTTCCTTTTCAATATGAATAGCTCATTTGTCTCCTGGAATAATGGCATGAGTGTGCTCATTCAAAAATATATACTTTTACGGGGGTTTTGTTAAATTTTTTACATATATTTAAGGCCGAAGACCCGAACCCATGTCTATTATTAACCGCACATGATTTAGGTGTGGAATGCACCCTTGTGTGTGTGGTCGAGCTCTGGTGGGTGGACTGCACATGCGTCACTGGTACTAACACGTTCTACCGGCAACGACAGGTGTGAGAGACATCGGCGTTTCATCAAACGAGACTCCTGGACCCAGGCGTGCGCTAGTGATGTGTAAGTGAGTGAGTGAGGTACGAGTGAGCGACAGAGATACGAGTGTGTGAGTGAGAGAGGTACGAGTTAGTGAGGTACGAGTGCGTGAGTGAGTGGATGGGTGATCATGTAACGTCGTATGTGACTCATTCAAGTCAGTCTGTATCCACACTCAGAGCGGCCACCATGTCAAGTGCGTGTACATTCTGTCAGAAGACACTCTCTCGTCACAATAGGTAAGCTGAGAGAAATGCGTGTGATGCACAGCCAAGAGAAACAGCTGAGTCCACCCCTTATCGGTCGATCAAGTGGACTAGAGTATCCCTATGCGATGACGGTCAGCGGCCGATGGGGTGTTAACTCCTTAATTTAAAAGTCAATAATCCCAGCAGATTGCCGATTAACGACTCACCTCTTTCCTGAAGAGGGTTCACTCATACATCAGGCCCCATTCATACAGCCAGGTCCATAACACTCTAATCAGCAAACAATGACGGCCCAAACCGTGACGGTGCAAACCGTGATGCCCGTCTACAAAAGCAGCCCTAACAGCTCGAACATAGTCGATGATCACAGCCAGTCGACACAAACACTACGATATGATGCTTGCGTTATGAATCTGGACCGACACACGAAGGCAGGATGCGAAGTCGCGAAGGCGATACAATACGATACGATACGAATTTTACTACGATCAAAGTAAACGTACAGTGATCAAGGGGAAGTAACTCCCAACATAAACAAAACCACTGATTTCTGCAATTATAAACACAGACAATGATAGGATTGACAATTTCAATAAACCCAGTGACGTATACATACAGTACAAATTATGTTGAGGGTGGCGAAGCCAGGATGCGAAGTGGCGAAGCCAGGATGCGAAACGCGAAGTCGCACCTGACTTCGCGCTTCGCATCCTGCCTTCGCAACCTGCCTTCGCATCCTGACTTCGCGCTTCGCATCCTGGCTTCGCACTTCGCATCCTGCCTTCGCATTCTGACTTCGCGCTTCACATCCTGCCTTCGCTTCCTGACTTCGCGCTTCGCTTCCAGTCTTTGCATTGTGACTTCGCGCTTCGCATCCTGCCTTCGTCCTTCGCATCCTGACTTCGCGCTTCGCTTCCTGACTTCGTTCTCCGCATCCCGACATCGCATCCTGACTTCGCGCTTCGCATCCTGGCTTCGCACTTCGCATCCTCCCTCGCATCCTAACTTCGCGCTTCGCATCCTGCCTTCGTCCTTCGCATACTGCCTTCGCATCCTGACTTCGCGCTTCGCATCCTGCCTCCGCCCTTCGCATCCTGACTTCGCATCCTGCCTTCGTGTGTTGGACCAGATTCATAACACAATACAGCGATGTCCCTTCTCGGCCATCATATGCGGCACCTGGCAACGTTGCATACGGTGGTCGATGAGCCCGAATCCGATGAGCACACTGGTTATCACCGACTGAGGAAGATACAGATCCAGAGACTGTTGATGCTTAAGAAATCGAGAAAGAAGTTTCAAATTGCCGAGGGTCTAAACTGCTGGACGAGTGCCAACTGGTGTTTTATCACCTAAATTTGAAACCAACTTTCGAGGTCTCGTCTTTATTTCGATTCGTACATGCACAATCGAATATTTATTACGAAATTCTGTTAAATTATCTAAAACATGAGTGAATGTCTTCCACATGGATCAGAACAATTTTTTCGATGTGGCGACACTTTCCAGCTGGTCAATACGAACATGGTTGCAAACTGATGGAAAGTATAAATTACGCGCGCGCTCACTATAGCTACCCGCCAAACGACAACGTCACAGCACTGCAGGTGTTCGCCGGTGTTTATTGGGAATTAACCCTACCTGGCCGGGGGGGTCGGAAAGTGCCCCCCCTAGTGAACTTTTCTCTGCTGCTCCGAAACGACAAAACCGAGGAGGCTGAAACTTGGTGACTTTTAAGCTTATCTTATTGGGGTCATTTTGATTTTACCCCCGGGCAGAGGATCACGGGTAAATTCAAAATGGCGGCCATGTGGTATCCGCGAAAGTCGTGTTTTTCAATCTTTTCGCTCCTTTTTTTCACATTTTCCTCGCCTAAAAGGCCTTGAAAGTATTTTATTTATGCAAAACTAATTATTCTATGTTTTATTTGATTTTTTCGAGAGAAAAATCGGAAAAATGAAAATTTCGAAAAATCGACCCCAAAAAGGCCGAAAAATGACTTCCGAGAAGATGACGTCACTGTGACGTCATCATGGCGGCCATCTTGGATATTCTTTTACATTTCCTGGTAGAGCTTGAATCAAAGATACTGTGTGGTAAATTTCAGCGCTCTAGTCTTAGTGGTAGAGAAAATATATAGGGGGGGGGCACTTTTCGACCCGCCCCCTCCCCAGGCTGCGATACACCCCAAATCGCCCAGGCCAGAGAGGGTTAATACCACGTTTGGTACATTGAGACGTAATCTCTTGCATATCTCTCCATTTGAGACGGACTGGAGGTATGTTCGATGTGAGTGCCCACTGATACTAAAGGTTCTGAGGAGAGAAGCCTGAGCGAAGAAGAAAGAAAACGCACCTTTTGGGACTATAATATGGACGAGGGTGTTGATACCCAAGGTGCAACGATCGAGGAGCCGGATAGAATAAATTTCAACACGCGATTATCCATCTGACCGCCGACATCATACGAAAACACACTCAATGCGGATCCCCCAGCTTGAGCATGACGTGATGGAGGGGATAATAAAATGTGGAATTCACAATCCTTGGTGATTTCCCCTGTCGCACGGATGGAGAAGTGACAACGGGCGTTCACGCCCTTACACATCATGCACGTGTACCCCAAGTCTCGCGACAGTGGGACTGAACTGTGAAACGGGGGTGTTTTGGCAAGATTTGGGATGAATAGGAGTAACGGAAGTCGATGTGCGTGACTGAGTTACTCCAGCGTTGGCTAAACCCCATGGAGTTACGACGGGCGCCAAGGTCAATCAGTCTTCGCCAGCATATGACTGGGTCCAAGAATCTCAATCTCGTTTGGCGAAACCCATATGTCTCTCACCCTGTCGTTTTCAATAGAACGTTTCACTTCCGGATGCGAAAACACACTCAATGCGGATCCCCCAGCTTGAGCATGACGTGATGGAGGGGATAATAAAATGTGGAATTCACAATCCTTGGTGATTTCCCCTGTCTCACGGATGGAGAAGTGACAACGGGCGTTCACGCCCTTACACATCATGCACGTGTACCCCAAGTCTCGCGACAGTGGGAACGGGGGTGTTTTGGCAAGATTTGGGATGAATAGGAGTAACGGAAGTCGATGTGCGTGACTGAGTTACTCCAGCGTTGGCTAAACCCCATGGGGTTACGACGGGCGCCAAGGTCAATCAGTCTTCGCCAGCATATGACTGGGTCCAAGAATCTCAATCTCGTTTGGCGAAACCCCTATGTCTCTCACCCTGTCGTTTTTAATAGAACGTTTCACTTCCGGATGCGCATTGCCGGTCCACCCATCAGAACCCGACGGTGACGTGCACATGCTCAAACTCGCTGAGTCCGCCTGTTACCGGCCACCCACAAAAACCACTCCGAAAATGCATTTACTACCCGTCAAGTGCGCATGCGCATATCGCTCCAATCTTATTCTACCCATGGAGTGTCAATAGGGCCATGCCCACCCCTGTGGGCTAGCGTGTATGGGTGTAGGTAGGCGACCATTCACAGTCACAGACACAGGCACAGCACGTGTTTGTTTATCTATTTCTTACAGGGTCATGCCACCGCCTGCGCCAGTCAACAGGCTTCTTACCAAATTGCCTCCCAGTGATTGCAAATTACCTCAGGTTTTCATGACATTGACATGAGCACATGTGTTTGTCTTTCTGTGCCCCTTTCACTCCCTACGATAATCAGCGATGCTGTTGTCTTTCTTATAGTATCGTGAATTAAATCTAAAACCATTACACTCAAATAATTGTACTTCGAAACATAAACGATAATATAATAACGGACTTGTAGTGTTTCATCTCGAGTAAAAAGCCAGAATCGGACTGTCTTTAATTTTAGAGAGCGATTGTTTGCTGAGATAGAATACGCCACATTGCGTCAGCGTACCAGCCCAGTGGGCAGATTGAATTCTGACAACGCTGTAACTGCAAAACACATTTGATCAAATTTTGCCACACACTCATAAACATTCTTACCTGTGGTACAAATATATTAAGATACAAGCAATCTTCGCTAGAGTGTATAATGCCCGGTCTGTGTTCTTGTATATAACGGAATTTTCCGTCATACTGTGGACATGCAGGGTGGAGAGTCAGCGTGTCGCGGACTTCCGGTTCCCAGGAATGCATTGGCTTCGGGGCCTGAAAAGGAAGCGTAAAATAATGAATGAATTTGCATGGTATAGTCTGTCCATTTTAATTAGTCAACTTTGGAGCTTGTCAAAAATAAGTAGTTAACGCACAGATTTTCTTTTTTGTATTGTGTAGAACAAACTGAACTATACAAAATGAACATCATTACTCCGTGATATCGATAATATATCACGCTTAAAATAACTTTGTAATTCTCTCCATATAAAACTCCAATACAGTTGTTTCATGTACCGGGGCTCAATTATAAAGGGAGACGTCATAATGTATTTGTGTTTACTATCACAAAGGACAACAATGCCGTGTACGGTCATAAAGGTGTGTGCGGTTTATCATTCGGCAATTTCACTGGACATAGAATATAAGCGACACTCCCACGGACCGCCCGTTATTACTTTATACGGCATCAATGACCTTTGTGCCAGTGAGCATGAATACATTATGACGTCTCCCTATATAATTGAGGCCCGATACATGAAACAACTGTACTGGAGTTTTATATGGAGAGAATTACAAAGTTATATCAAGCGTGATATATTATCGATATCACCAAGAAATGGTAGTTCAGTTTGTTCTACACGCTGCAAAAATGAAAATTTATGCAGAGTTAACCATCGATCTTTGGCAAGCGCCCAAGTGGACGAGTAATTAAAATGGACAGACTTTAGTGTAGTAGCCTACCTAACCAAAGAATGTATCTAGTAGTATAGTAGCCTACATGTACCTGCATCGTTTAACATGGGTTTTTTTAAATATTGAACTAGTTTGCAAATTGTTTAGCATTTTCATCCATTATCAAACGTGTGATACTTATGGTGACTGTAAAGTGAAAACGTTTCTACTTGGGCCAGACTTTTTACTTAGGTGATAATATCTGAATGGAAACCTTTCTACGTTTTAGCAAGTTATCTCCCTTGACCACGGTAAGAGTCACTCAGCTTGAATTTCAAGATAGAGGTTAGAAAAGACTGTAAACTGTCTATAATACGATCCTAGGGGTTAGAAAAGTCCGTTAGCTGTGGTAATAGTGTATGAAAAAGAATGTTTTGGATTTGAGGCATGGCATACTATTGTAACGTGTGCCGTAGCAAGGTCAGGTCAACAAAAACGATTATTTACGAATACTGGGATCGACCTGTTACTGATCCTGGCTATCATTGACGAACTCCGTCACTAGTCGAGGTCAAGGGGCAGGGGAGATGAAAACCTGCACAGATGACTGAGACAAATATGAAGGTATACAATGTTGTATTCAGCATAGGCACGATGTACATACGATATGTGAACCGCGTAGCTCAGACAGAATGCCTAAGATTAATGTTGAGTTAGAAATATATACATACAGTTAACAATATAAAGGATACGATGTTTATATTTAAAGTTATCATTTAACAGAGAAACAATTAATATCTGTGGCGCATAAGGGGCGACCTGGTTGCTGACCCTTCCTAATGGAAAGTCGTTGGGGCGGCTTCGTTTCTGCCCCGTACCAACGGTAAGTCATTGGAGCGAGTCTACGGATGTAGGCTCAACCTTCCCTGAAGTCGTTGGAGCGAGTCTATGGATGTAGGTTTCAACCTTCCCTGAAGTCGTTGGAGCGAGTCTACGGATGTAGGGCTCAACCTTCCCTAAAATTGTTACCTGCAGCTGTGCTGGTCCTGTCTGACGGTTCCGGACCTATCCGGGCCTACCCGGTACTGCTTGTTGAGGAATTAGTACTGCCTGGTGGTTTCGGGCCTACTCGGTCCTGCCTTGTGAGGAATCAGTACTGATTACCGCTGGCCCAACACTGTCCCGGCACTGTCCAATCGCGGCCTCGGCACTGTCGTGGGACTGTCGCAGCGCTGCCTTGGCACTGTCCCGGCGCTGCCCTAACTGTCTTGGCGCTGCTCTGGCACTGCCCCGGCACTATCCCAGCACTATTCTGGCGCTACCCTGGCACTGTTTCAGCGCTTTCTTGACATTGTCTTGGCCCTGTCTGACGCTGCCTTGGCACTGTCGTATATCTATACTACTTTAGTGGTCAATGTATCAATCCCTCTCCACATTTCGTTGGCCATTTTGTTGCAACGGCACACTTCGTTCCAGGTCGGTCGCGTCCCATCGTGTACCCATACGATTACCGGACACCAGTCGGGATCTGCAGCTTGGGAATCTGTAAATTCCTCGTTCGTGACTCTTTCGGTTATAGCTCTAGGAGCTGCTGTGTCGTCTTTCTCGCCCTGGCCATCGAATGTTCCAACGATGCAGCATTGGATTAACTCCCACTGAGGAGGATCCAGTGATTTCCGGCATCAGTCAAACACTCATGTCGAGCGAAGAAGTCGGTACCTAGGATGGCGTCGGCGTATAGTTCCCTCACAGCCATGCGCTGCTTTCACGTCGTTCCCTCTATGGTCAGCTTGAAGTCACCGTCACCCAGCAGTGGAATATCAGAGCCACCAGCCACTCTCACAGTTAGGGACAGCGGATCTCGAAGGTCTGGCTTGAGGGCGGGTCTAACTTCTCCCAGATTCGTCGGCTCATCAGGGACATGCACGTCCCAGTGTCAAGACATTCCTCTCCACATCCGCAGCACAGTCTATCTCCGGCTCGCCGTGGTGGGAGTTCGTACCCTCGACCTCGTCTCACATTTGGCCGTCCCCTCGGCCGGGCGTTCTCCATACTCTCCTCAACAATGGCGGCCATTCCGGCCCGTAAACGGGCGTTTTCGGCTACCTTTTCCTCAGAATCTGGAGGGACATCTTTCCCCGCAGCCGATCGAGCTGTAGGCTTTGAGCATCGTCGTTGGGCGCCTTGGAAGGCTTCCGCCTTCACGGCTACATGGACTGTCTCATCTGAGGTTTTAGGATGACATTCCCAGGCCTTAATCGTAGGTCTTCTCCAATGGACTCACAGAACTGGTCACGGGCTGAAGTATCTTGGAGCTCATCTCCGGCATCTGGATAGATCATCTGGCTGAGACGTCCAAGTACTTGTCCCAGTTCTGGTAGAACCCCGCCTCGTTGACTTCGTCGGGACGGAGATAATCGCCTCTCTAGAGTACCTCGCAGTCTCGTGAATTCAGCTTCACCCGGCTTCGTTTCGAGGCTGGAGAGCACCTGGTGGGCTGGCCCCTTCAAACTACGGCTAAGTGTTGTTCCCGCTGCTCGGCCGTCCAGTCATTCAAGGCTGCACAATACTCGAAGTGGACGAAGTAATCTCTCCACGGCGTACTTCCATCGTTACAATAGTCTTATGGGGGCGGACGACATGGGCCTAGACGAACTGTTCTCTAATAACATACGAATGGTCCCAAGTGTCTCAATTTCCACAACAGAGGGCGTAGGTAACATAAAAGGCGTTTCTCTACGCTCCAGGGTTCCATCTCCCTCGGTCGTCTAGGTGACTCTCTTATTGGTATTACTCTCTTCTCCAGAAGTGCTCGAAGCATAACTGTAGTTGGTCGTCTTGGTGTTGAAGCGATTACCAATTAACAATTACCAATATACAAGTTGCCAGAGCATTTCCATCATAGCTCTCTAGATTTGTATCTAATACCGCTTATGCCGGCGCTAGGGGCCGTGTGGTCATGTCATCCAAGTTGCCGCATGAACAGGTACAATAAAAGCGTACCTGAGATACAACACCTATCACGAATCGTTAGATTCTTGGTATGTGCTTTAGAATAGGTTAACCAGAAGACTATGCTGTGAAGTTATGTGGTTCTGTCAGTATGCCGGCACCTCTTCCCACTTCCCTAATATGGGTTGTAATTTTTACCTGTATATGGCGAGATTCTGCTGGTGAAAGTTTCGTTTCCGAGGCCCGCCCCATGTACAGACCTTTTGGTCTTTGATATATGTTGGCATTGTGGGAAGTTGATGCTGGGTCGACATCGGGCCTTACAGACTAGTCTTTTGTGTTAAATGCTGTCATTTTCATCTGACGACGATACAGCTCACCAATCCCCAGTGTATGAGTTGTCACAGCGACAGAGTTCACCAATGACCAATATACGAGTTGTCAGAGCATTTCCACCATAGCTCTCTAGATTTGTATCTAATACGGCTTATGCCGGTGCTAGGGACCGTGTGGTCATGTCATCCAAGTTGCCACATGAACAGGTACAATATAAGCGTACCTGAGATAAAACACATATCACGAATCGTTAGAATCTTGGTATGTGCTTTAGAATAGGTTAACCAGAAGACTATGCTGTGAAGTCATGTGGTTCTGTCAGTATGTCGGCACCTCTTCCCACTTCCCTTATATGCGTTGTAATTTTTACCTGTATATGGCGAGATTCTGCTGGTGGACGTTTCGTCCCCGAGGTCCGCCCCCTGTACAGACCTTTTGGTCTTTGATATATGTTGGCATTGTGGGTAGTTGATGCTGGGTCGACATCGGGCCTTACAGACTAGTCTTTTGTGTTAAATGCCGTCATTTTCATCTGACGACGATACAGCTCACCAACCCCCAGTGTACGAGTTGTCACAGCGACACAGCTCACCAATTACCAATATGCGAGTTGTCAGAGAATTTCCATCATAGCTCTCTAGATTTGTATCTAATACCGCTTATGCCGGTGCTAGGGGCCGTGTGGTCATGTCATCCAAGTTGCCACATGAACAGGTACAATAAAAGCGGACCTGAGATACAACACATATCACCAATCATTAGATTCTTGGTATGTGCTTTAAAATAGGTTAACAAGAAGATTATGCTGTGCAGTCATGTGGTTCTGTCAGTATGTCGGCACCTCTTCCCACTTCCCTTATATGTGTTGTAATTGCCATTGCACCCTCGGATAGCGTTATCGTATGCTCGTCTCGGTCTGCAATCGGCTGCAGTATCTTGGTCTCTCCTTGAAGATCAAGCCAATCCTACTTCAGCCACCAGTTTTTGTGTAACGTGTGCCGTAGGAAAGTTAGGTCACCAAAAACGATTATTTACAAATACTGGGATCGATCTGTCACTGGTCAAGACTATCACTGAGGAATCCTGTCACTGATCGAGATCAGGGGGCAGGGGAGATGACAACCTGCAAAGATGACTGAGACAAATATAAAGGTATACAATGTTGTATTCAGCATAGGTGCCATGTACATAAGATATGTGGACCGTGTATCTCAGGCAGAAGGCTTGAGATTAATGCTGAATTAGAAATATATACATGCAGTTAACAATATAAAGGATACGAAGTTATCATTTAATAGAAAAACAATTAATATCCGTGCGCGTAAGGGGCCTGAATGTAGGGTTCATCCTTCCCTCATATCGTTGCCTGTAGCTGTTCTGTTCCTGTCTGGTGGTTCCGGACCTGTTTGGTGTGGAATTAGTACTGCCTCGTGATTGCGAACCTAACAGGTCTTGTCCGGAGAAGAATTAGTACGGTGGTTCTGGGCCTACCCGGTTCTGCCTTGTGAGGAATTAGTACTGCTTGGTCGTTCGTAGCCTACCCGGTCCTGCCTGTTGAGGAATTTGTATTGCCTAGTGGTTCCGGGCCTACTCGGTCCTGCCTGGTGAGGAATTAGTATTGCCTGATGGTTCCAGGCCTACTCGGTCGTGCCTGGTGAGGAATTAGTACTGACTATCGCGGGCCCACAGGGGCATCAAAGATATCTAAGTTCCAATGTTGGCAGGCAAACGTATATCTGATTACGGAAACACTAAGGCTTTCTGCTGTCTGACCTTCACATAGGCATCAATGATGTCCAAGTTCCGATCAAGTTTGAAAGCAAGCGTTGCAAATCAGATTTCCCTAGCTCGACAACAGAAAATACGCAGCCTTTCTGCTGCTAGACTTTCACAGGACATCAAAGATGTCCAAGTTCCAATCAGGTTTGCAGGCTAACATTGTATATCTGCGCCGATCATAATACTTCCATAGAAAATACGCGACCTTTCTGCTGTCTGACCTGCACAGGGGCATCAAAATGTCCAAGTTTCAATCAAATTTGCAGGAATACGTTGTCCGTCATTCTGGGGTTTTCTGGGAATACTTTCCAAGAATCACTCGCTCATCCTAAATGGACTTCCCTGGAAAAATATGACTATGGAGACTTAAACCATAATACGAAACAGACTTAATCTGTGAGCTCCAGCCGAGAACTTACACGACGACATCGAAGTTAAACCTTAATTCTCTCTCTCCCTCTCTCTCTTGACGGTCTTTACCTGTATATGGGCCTTTCATCAAAATCCAGGTTTATGGGGACAGCAAGTTCTGCTGGTATTACGTTCAGCGTAGACAGCGCACATTGTCGACCTTACACATGTCGGCATTAATTCCACTCAAGGGACACTACTCTCTACTTACTTTCCCCTAGAAATAAGACTAAAGACTTGAAAGAGAGTATAATTTATGGGGACATTATCGAGAGAGCTACAGTTATGGGCAACACGTGAGAGTAGGTTTGTGGGAACATGTGTGGGAGAGTTTGGTTTGTGAGAACCATGGGTTGCTGTTTCCTTTTCCAATATTATTATTATTATAACAACAGTATATTTTTCTACACTCGATGGTCGTAAGCGGAAAACATTATAGAATTATGTTCATTATACAAGTTTATGTATGTATATTATGTCTGTATATGTGTTTGCATGTATCTACATGTATGCGCTTTAGCCCCTCTGGGGCACAAATTATCGCAATAAACTATATATTTATAAATGGTATAAAAGACGTGTAAGAGATCATATATTGGCTAAGATTAATTCCGCGACAATAATAGGATGCAAATCCGGTGTCAAATGACCATTAGATTTTACTGGCATTTGTACCAAAAGAATAGAAATAAAAGTATATATAATTACTGTAAGAGAAAGACAAATCGTATGGGTAAATTGTAGTACTTAAACACATCTCAAAACAGCTTGGTCTTCAAAGACAAAACGGTTACATGTAATTTTAATTTCAAATTTTTACATGAAGCGGTAAAATATTGCCCTGGTATTGGAAACCATATAGTGTAATAAATGAATTGGGTTTAACTTTGCATTCGGCAATATTTTAGCCATATGGCGATGAAAGCAATGGTAATGAAATAAAGCAGGGGCTGTCTAAAAGCAGATAAAATCTAAAATATTACCAATTTTGTAAACCTTTTATCTCTTGAACCGCAATAGTTACGAACTTCTAATTTGCTGCCACTTACTTCCAATACCGTGTTTTTTCGTTGACAATGACTCCGTACCGGGAACAGTGATTGTGGAAAACTTGAACAGTTACGAGAAAGCCGTTAGTTTGACATAATACAGCGTAGACAGAGGCTTAGCGATACTGGTATTCGAAAACAAACAAGGGGAATAAGTTGCTTCCCCGGAAGTGCGCGCGTCTGTTCTTCAAATACGCGCGGGTGTTCCTTTTACGGCGAGCGTAGGAAAATAGCTGTTAGGATTAAAGACCCTAAAACGAGGGAATATTTGATGTCGCCGTTTACGTGGAATGTTCCCAGATGAAGTACGAATGGACTGTACACAGAAGGTAAGCATTTGTTTACTAATTTAAGAACAATACCCAGTCGACTAAAATTGCGCGCCACATTACGTCAGTGAACTGGCATCTCTGCAACTGCATCTCGTTGTTGTTTCACGCGATTTGTGGATACTAGGCTGAAGTTTGTGGTACAGGTCATCAATTTTGATTGAGGGAATATATATATGTGTTTGGAATTGTCAGTAAGAATGCATTCGCATTGTTGCAGACAGGATACAAT
This sequence comes from Hanleya hanleyi, assembly GCA_036873755.1. Lineage (NCBI taxonomy): Eukaryota > Metazoa > Mollusca > Polyplacophora > Lepidopleurida > Hanleyidae > Hanleya > Hanleya hanleyi. Next base: position 19,919 of record JAVTVY010004757.1, read on the forward strand.
TTCCGCCCCCAATTAGCATGCTGTTTGAAGTATGTTGATGTACACGACGAAATAAGTATTGAGCGACATATATTCAGTACCCAGATAGAGCGGAATCAAATAGAATACAATAGACTTTCAACAGTTTAACTTTTTTGCAATTGTTTGAACAACGGCACATAACGATAAAATTTCACACTCGATCTAAGGCTCTCGCAATCTAGACAAACTAAACTTTCCGGAAAATGTTTCCACTCCGTATTTGTAGTATATGCCACATCGCAATACAGCGAAATAATACCTTTGGAGGACGTAATGGATAGACCGTGACATTGTACCCACAGTGTCTAGTTTTATGTCTGCTATTGTTACATTTGGTAAGAAGAGTGTCATGCCAGGGTTGCCCAACAAGTATGACATCATGTCGTCTCGTTTGTTGCATCATGACGATTGACGTCATAATAAAAGGTACCATATTTATGTCAAAATAATTTTCAAATGGTGTTTGGTGCTGTCGGATGATACCAGAAAGTGCAATAATACTATACGACAAGGTTTCTAATAATAAATGTAAAACTAAATATGACATCTTCATCAAAATTTACATACTAGGAATCCAGATTATAACGGATATAAAGCTCACCTAAAATAGATTTAAACCTGAAATAAATAAGCAAATTATGACACGAAAACTTGCTTTTCCGAACTGTCAATCGTTTGTGTATATTTCAGTGCATTGCCTTAAAATAAACTGAGGTAAATTCTCAAAATATATGTGGACAGAGAAGAAGAGAAGAGAGAAAATGAAGACATTTCTCAAAATACTTAAAAAAATGAAATTATTTAACAGATATGCTATTATGTTTCATGTTTGTGTTGACAGTTCGGTAAAGCAAGTTTTGTGTCATAATTTGGCAATTACATCCACAAATTTGAGCCAATATATTCTCTTTGAAATTACTTCGAAGTGTAACAGGCTGCAAGTCTTTGCATTCTATGTAAACCTAAATTCAGGGTGTGAAAAAAAATTTCTGCTTTAGGAGCCACTTGCCATATTTAGAAGCCAAACATAACATTTATTTTTCCAAGCAATATTTCTCCAATTTATGCCTATTATAGAAGCCAGTTACATGACATGTACAGGTCCATGTACATATATCATATTGTCAGTCTACTGATTGTGTGAGATAGTCAATAAAATTATCTTATCTTATAAATAACTGGACGGCAGGGGATTCGCTTGCACTCCGTGGTGGAGACATGAATGGAAACAAGATCACTTGCGTCTGTTTTTGTTTTGCTATATATTCCTGATGCTAATTTTTGCAAAGGCTGAAACATTCTTAATAATTTGTTTAATCACTTAATAAATTTTCGGCACACATTATAACTCTTGAATTTTGGCAAATAAAAAATATTTTCAAACAGAATTAGCAAATATATCACTTATAAAAAGGTCTACTCTTAGCAGGACTTGTTTGCAAATAATTTTAATTACACTAAGTTATCTGATCATGCCAGTTATTACTGAATGTATCTGATTATTCTAACAATAAATGCGTAGGCCTACGGCAATATTGTCTTGTCTTGCTAAATATCTTAAAACTAACTAAATTTGGATTAAGAATCATTGCCTTTGTTTACAATTTGTGTAGAATGATGCATCAGGTTTACAACAACAACAACAACAACATCAGGTCTCGTTTGATTAATAATGGTCATCAAAACGCGCGAGTCTGAAGCGCAGTGTGCATACGACTGCAATATCCTTACCTTAAAGTTAGATAACCAAAACAGGCCCACTTTTCCAAACAAATTTCTTTAAAAAATATACAAAACAAACCAGCGAGAAGGACGCCACTAACAGTGAAACTCTCACAGCAAAGAAAATGTGAGAAATTTCGCAGTCTTGATTACACAGGTCCCAAGCAGCAATTTCAAAACTCAAGAGCAGGAAACAAATAAAGACTAAAAGGATGAAATAAAGTGTTCTGATCTCCATCTTCTGGAGAAATTTGTTTTCAGAAGCATGGCAATTGGCATACGTACTCTATCAGCATTCACAGCCTCGATTTCGTTTCTCGCGCGCACTTACTTGTGATCATCCTCTCCCAGCCTGTGGCAGTGAATCGTCTATCCTGGTCAAAGGGGGGTAACTTTGACATAAACTAGAACTTTGCAAGTTTCTTGCCATTAAACGTGAAATATTTCGTGAATTATGTAGAACTGGTATGCTGAAATGTTATCACCTGTAAATGCGACTTCAAACCAGTGTTTTATTGGCCGAAAATGTTAAAATTTGCATCAAAACGTTTATGGGCCAAAAGAGAGGTCCCCATAAACGGATAGTTGCCCACAGTCCCGGTCAAAGGACGGCGAATTGTCCCCATAAACCATCAAATAACCTCCCCCTCTCTCTCTCTCTCTCTCGCGCGCGCTCTCTCTCTCTCTGCTGGACTTTCCCGTAAAATTCTACCCCGGGTCTTCTGCCGTGGTTCAACGAATGGGGCACCATTTAACCGTTACACTATTGACGATTTGTCCTAAATAGGTGCTGCATTAGAGTTACAAAAAAACCCCTCATAAAATAAAACAAATCGCATTTTTCGATGGTATTTGATCGTATAATATACCCCATCACGTCCAATTAATCGAGGCACTTTATCGATGCCTTCGAGACGGGTCGAGAAATTTCTTGACTGAAATCGGGAGGGCAGAACCGGAACCCCTGGCGACGTCTCCCGGTTTGCTCGCGGTTCTATCTCGATCGAAACGTCCCGGTTTTCGAGATGGGTACGAAGTTGATCGGTAATTTCGAAGGGGTCCCGTTTTCAATATGTCCGTGTTTTGTTGCCGTTAATTTTCGCCTATCTTAACTTCTCAGGCGATTAGAGTACTGCGCGGGCACCATATTTTGTGGGCGCTCGTCCCCTACGGATATCGCGGTCAAAATAGAGCCCAGAAAACGGATTTGTAAAAAGAGGATTTCCGTGTTATTCATCGTTTATTCGATTATCTATGTCCAGATGTTTCCTGAATTCAACTGAACGGAAACTTTAATTTATCTATGTATAAATTAGGAATATATAATTGAGTGAACTTCTCTCACATCGAGAACTGATTGTACATCTGACAAACAACCCTCGCGGAAGAACTAACTCGTCAACTGGATTTGATCTGAATAATAATGATATGGAAACGCGTTAATTATTGATCTATAAAGTTTTTTTTACCAAACATGGGTCGTTTCAACCGAAAAATGAAACCTATGTTAAGTGTTTTACTGTTGTATTACCCCGGTGAGTAAATTGTTTTATAATTTGGTAGTATTCCTTGCAGACTCCATTTTTGAGCATTACTGTCTTGTGATACAATTAAAAAAAAGGAGATTATATCAACAACGTTTATTTCTGATATAAGCTTGCTTGGAAGCGATTACTGGAAATACTGGCAATCGGAACTAGAGGTGTTGATAATTCAAGCCACAGACGGTCTGTGAAAAACCGTCGGCTTGAAACAACAGCGAACAGAGAGGGATTATTTTCTTTGAAAGAAAAAACTGAAAGTGAAGCAACGCTGTTGGCGGGGGCTTGACAATATACTCACGTTCTATTCTTTATTGCTGATTTCATGTGTCTAGGAAATTAACCAAATAATGAAAGTAATTACCGCCCAATTCAGAGAGCAATCATGCTTTATACCAAAGGTTACGTATACATTTTACTAAAAACGATACCGGTGTTGTTTGTCCCAAAAATTGGATCGAGCGTTTATGTTTATAATCTCTGGTTTCCAGTGAATTGCCAGACGCTCTTGTGGTCTTGGTGGTCTCTTTATCTCTGAATACGGGGGAAATATCTGACGATGAAGATCTCCCATGCGGATACACTTTCAGGGGAACATACGGAATTTTTTTCTAGACTTGTAGAATTTATTCAATTCACAGTTCCTGTGCGTATCTTATGAAGTGATTCGAAGTTTAGAAACAGGTTCAAAATAACTGAATAATAATGAGCCAGTTTATACATTTTCAATTGTTTCTTTCTTTCCAGTCATAATGTTTAGAGAAATTACGCTGTCTGAGCAAGTATACGACTACAGATCTCTAGGAGGAGTAAGAAAATAATATTAATATGTTCAATCTAATTCATTATCGGTGTTTAAATGCATATGTACTGGCCAAGATTAATCTCGCTGCCGCAGAGTATATATATATAACAAGCATACGCCTTTCGTATGGTTCAAACTTTCATTTGATGGCATCTCGATCCATTCTCGACGCATGTCGAGTTATTTCGAGGAGGATCGAGATGGTCTTGCACTTCGAGAGAACACCGAGAGCAAACCGGGACAACAATCGATAGAGATAAACCGGGCCCCTTCGAGACGAGATATTTATCGGTTTCACTCGTTTATCGAGAAACCGTCTCGACCGATTAGACGTGACCCCTAATATGTGAAGCGTGCGCCAGTAGCATGTTTTATATACATTTTTGAATTCGGCAACTGAAATGTAGTATCGAGTCCGGTAAGTCTAACTGCATGATATGATAGCTTTAGCACAAATTCAAAGACAAACAGAGAGAGAGAAGCAGTCAACAGTTTTCAATGATACCGGCAAGACATCATGATGTTCCAAAAATATCGAATCCGTATCGCTGATCAGTATTCTTGATGGATATGATTTTCATTGTAAAGTCGTTATCTAGAATTGATGTATCTGAGTCAGGCTTTGATTATGTATGCAAGCCTATGTTTATGTATGCAATGATTGTCTTTTTGAATTTGGTGCTGATACTGTTATATGGAATTTGGAATAGGTCTTTGGATTATGGACGCGGATATTCTCTGATGGACGACGGCTGGATTATGAATGACGGACTAGACGCTTGTAATTGATTGTGACTGTTCATATGATATTAAAGTACATGATTTCATACGGCCTCTAGCCCCGGGTTAATAAGCGGAATTAGGCACGTAACGCCATGGATCTTGCCAGCTCAGTCGTATTTTGCTATCAGCATGCCATGTGTATCGCCAAATTTGAGAAACGTGGAGTGGAGGCGCTTGGTGGTATAGCCCTGCTGTATTAGTTTCTGCAATAATGTTTTGTGACGTTGGTTAAACTTGCCACAGTTCACGAAGGATCGTGCAAATGCTACTAGTCGAGATATTATGGATTAAGAATACTGATCAGCGATACGGATTTTATATTTTTGGAACATCATGATGTCTTGTCGGCATCATTGAAAACTGTTGACCACTTCGCTCTTGCAGGAAACTAGCCTATGTTTATGTATACTATGATTGTCTTTTTGAATTTGGTGCTAATACTGTTTTTGGAATATGGAATAGGTCTTTGGATTATGGACGCGGATATTCTTTAATGGACCACGGCTGAATTATGAATGACGGACTAGACGCTTGTAATGCATACGCCATGTGCATGTCCTACTGGAATATTACTTTGCAAAAAGGGTTTACGATGTCGAATTTGTAATCATCTCTTTTGTCGTAAAGCCCCTCACTGTGTCATTTATGAAGCGATTATCCACAGCGAGAAGATCGTCTATATAGCGTTTGCATAACCCTCCGAGTAGACAATAGACAAATTCAAAATGGATCCTATATGGCGTAACAGAAAAGTGATGTCGTCATTTTTCTTCAAATTCTCGCTTTTCTCCAGGGAAAAGTGGGTAAAAACTATTTTATTAACATCAGATTATTATTTACTAATTTACTATACAGTTCTTGCGCAGAAAACACATAAATAAAACAATTTTTTTTGTCTCAAAATGACGTCACTGTGACGTCATCAAAGCGACCATCTTGTTTTTTTTTTACATTTTTTTTGTAGAGTTTGAGCCAGAGGTATAGTATTTTTGACTTCAGCACACTAGCTCAAGGGGTAAGAAAACAATTAAAGGGGGAGAGGCGAAATGGCCTGTTTGGTCTGGTCCCGAAAAGTCCAGTCCAGATAGGGTTAATGAGAAATTCAAGCAACTCTATAAACAAAGAAACATCTCTGAATGATATCCCTTGTATGTAGTGAAATTAAAGAATGCTTTATGGTTTCTGACATTAATATATGGGCGATCAGTTTTCTTGAACACCGAACCGGTTAGAGAACTAAGTCGGTCAGTAAGATCCCGATGAGGGAGTGAAGAAAAGAGAGTCAAGAAATCCCACGTGGACATTTGTCTGTACGGTATGTGTCCTTTCGCATCAAACTCTTCCCATAAGAGATTTTGAGTTTTTCAATATCCACATACATTCAACGCTAGAGTTTTTGGAAATAGTGGCGCAGTACTTTTCCCAAAATGAAATAAGCTTGTCCAATACTTGTTCATTATTTTTGCCGGTGATAGGTAAATGTCATTTGTGTTTTGTGTGAACAAAATTCAAGTTTGATTAAACCAGTACCAGTAGTTCATGAACGATTTTGTTTCTCCTACTGAAATCCGAATGAAAGAAAAAAAAATCAAACCTTATCATATCTGGTAGCAAAATACATTTCAAGTGGAAAAACATGAATTTGCAAGCTTCATGTCTGACACGGCATTTGGCAGATGTGACCGACATCACCCATATTCCAGATTGTGACCGACACCATAATACCATATATCTGTCATGGCGAGTAAATGGGCTATAGATATCCACGAAACTCATGACATAGTTAGAATTTCGGGTTGTTGCAGTAGAAATCATGTAATAGTGTGCACTGAATAATATGGGCTAAATGAGGTATAACTCAAATTCAACAAATATTCGGTCATTTTCGTCAATGAGTATGACCAACATCCATCATGAAATCAACTTTTTATCGAAGTTTTTGCACCAATTTAGACAAACTATTCTACTATTCTTGCACATTCGTGTCTTCGGAACCAGCGATAATGGAAGCAGGTAAGTAGTATATAAAGAGTCTTTAAAGTCACTGGCGCCTCACTGCGCATGCGCAGAAAAAAAAATGGGGAGGATTTGTGGGGGTATTGGGGCGTTGTGCGCAGGTGAATGGGGCGCAGGTATGACGTCACTTCCGGTTGGGGTGAATGGGGCGTGACCTTGGGGGCATGTATTTCTCCGCGGTGATGCGGTCTGGTGGTGATGCGGTCTGCCTCCGCGGACCGAAAGTAGTCCCAAACCCGTGGGTTTTCGTGGAAGTGTTCGGCAATCTGTAGGGACCGCTAGTGGACCGATGGGGTCGAGTGAGGTATCAAAGTGAAGCATTCGTGAAGGGGCATCTAATGGGCTGGGTGTGGGGTTGACATATCGGCCTTCTGCGCATGCGCGGTGGCCGAAGGGTATGAAAATAGCCTTTTTGGAACTAGGGGAGCCCCTAGTGGACCGATGGGGTCGAGTGAGGTATCAAAGTGAAGCATATGTGAAGGGGCATCTGATGGGCTGGGCGCGGGGTTGAACTATCGGCATTCTGCGCATGCGCGGAGGCCCAAGGGTATGGAAATAGACGTTTTGGAGCTAGGGAAGCCCCTAATGGACCAATGGGGTCGAGTGAGGTATCGATGTGAAGCATTCGTGAAGGGGCATCTGATGGGCTGGGTGTGGGGTTGAAATATCGGCATTCTGCGCATGCGCGGTGGCCCAGGGGTATGGAAATAGCGGTTTTGGAGCTAGGGGAGTCCCTAATGGGCCAATGGAGTCGTATGAGGTATCAAAGTGAAGCATTCGTGAAGGGGCATCTGATGGACTGGGCGTGGGGTTGAAATATCGGCATTCTGCGCATGCGCGGTGACCCAAGGGTATGGAAATAGACGTTTTGGAGCTAGGGCAGCCCCTAATGGTCCAATGGGGCCGAGTGAGGTATCAAAGTGAAGCATTCGTGAAGGGGCATCTGATGGACTGGGTGTGGGGTTGACATATCGGCCTTCTGCGCATGCGCGGTGGCCCAAGGGCATGAAAATAGCCTTTTTGGAGCTAGGGGAGCCCCTAATGGTCCAATGGGATCGAGTGAGGTATCAAAGTGAAGCATTCATGAAGGGGCATCTGATGGACTGGGTGTGGGGTTGAATTAGGGTCATTCTGCGCATGCGCGGTGGTCCAAGGGTATGCAAATAGCCGTGTTGGAGCTAGTGGAGCTACTAATGGTCCAATGGGGTCGAGTGAGGTATCAAAGTGAAGCCTAGGTGAAGAGGCGTTCAGGCAATGGGGTGGGTGCATGTAAAATTTTTCCTGAAAAAAAAAACAACGGAAAACGGACTTTATCGAAAAACCTGGGAAAATGCCTATATGGGGTATGAGGGGTATATAGGTCGACGGGCTTAACGGGGCTTGTCTATCAATAGAGTTATCTCCCCCTAGTTCCAGGGTGGGTGTATGTAAAAATTTTCCTGAAAAAATACGGAATACGGACTTTATCCTAAATTACGGGAAAATGCCTATATGGGGTATGGGAGGTATAGGACCATCCTGGGAAACCTACTTCTCCACATTTGCGGTAGGGTTGTGGGGTCTCGTTTTACTCGTCTCGTCATTTAGAACATGATAGGAAGTGTCCCCGTGCGAATCGGTGAAATTTTTGAAAAAGTCACCGAGCCCCATATAGACCCATACTGGGGTATAGGTTCAATGTTTATCCTACTGGGAAACCCACTTCTATACATTTGCGGTAGGGTTGTGGGGTCTCGTTTTACTCGTCTCGTCATTTAGAACACGATAGGAAGTGTTGCGGAGCGAATCGGTGAAATTTTTGAAAAAGTCACCGAGGCCTGGGTAGGCCCATAGGCCTATACTGCATGGCTATGGGTGTATAGGCCCATACGGGGTGGACATGTTGGAGTCTAGGTGGGCCACTCATGGTCCAATGGGGTCGAGTGAGGTCTTATTTTGAAGCTCTCGTGGAGGAGCACTTGACTACACTAATGGTTCGTCCGTGTTCAATAGTCTGCGCATGCGCAGTCTGGCCGTAGTATAGAAAACAGGCATTTTGGGTGCTATGTAGGGGTGTGTTTGGGTTAGAGATGAGCTAATCACGGTTCGAATGGGTCGTGTGAGGTGTCAAAGTGAAGCTTGTGTGGGGTAGAGTCAGAATGGTGTGTTCTTGAATGCATGGCGCGTTAATCTGCGCATGCGCAGTTGGTTGTAGTAAGTAAAGTGGCCATTTTGGGGCAGTGAAGGAAGTTATTTGGGGTGGAGATGGGCTAATCACGGTTCGAATGCGTCCTGAAAGGTGTCATCTTGTAGTTCTCGGGGTGTACATTCCGATTTGAGGGATGTTCGCGTCATCTGTGACGTCATCGGTGACGTCATCGGTACGAGTAGTAGCGAAAGTGGCCATTTTCGGGCAGTACATGAAGGTATTTGGGGTCGAGATGGGCTATTCACGGTTCGAATGCGTCCTGGAAGGTGTCATCTTGTAGTTCTCGGGTGTACATTCCGATTTGAGGGATGTCGGCGTCATCTGTGACGTCATCGGTGACGTCATCGGTACGAGTAGTAGCGAAAGTGGACATTTTCGGGCAGTACATGAAGGTATTTGGGATCGAGATGGGCTATTCACGGTTCGAATGCGTCCTCGAAGGTGTCATCTTGTAGTTCTCGGGGTGTACATTCCGATTTGAGGGATGTTCGCGTCATCTGTGACGTCATCGGTGACGTCATCGGTACGAGTAGCAGCGAAAGTGGACACTTTCGGGCAGTACATGAAGGTATTTGGGGTCGAGATGGGCTCTTCACGGTTCGAATGCGTCCTGGAAGGTGTCATCTTGTAGTTCTCGGGGTGTACATTCCGATTTGAGGGGTGTCCACGTCATCTGTGACGTCATCGGTGACGTCATCGGTACGAGTAGTAGCGAAAGTGGACATTTTCGGGCAGTACATGAAGGTATTTGGGGTCGAGATGGGCTATTCACGGTTCGAATGCGTCCTGAAAGGTGTCATCTTTGTAGTTCTCGGAGTGTACATTCCGATTTGAGGGATGTTCGCGTCATCTGTGACGTCATCGGTGCGAGTAGTAGCGAAAGTGGACATTTTCGGGCAGTACATGAAGGTATTTGGGGTCGAGATGGGCTATTCACGGTTCGAATGCGTCCTGGAAGGTGTCATCTTGTAGTTCTCAGGGTGTACATTCCGATTTGAGGGGTGTCCGCGTCATCTGTGACATCATTGATGACGTCATCGGTACGAGTAGTAGCGAAAGTGGACATTTTGTGGGTGCGTGAGGGTGAGTTTGGTGTAGAGATGCACCATCCTTAGTCCGAATGCGGCGTGTGAGGTGTCATTTTGTAGCTCTCGGGGTGTACATTCCGAATTGAGGCATGTCCGAAGCATCTGTGACGTCATCGATGACGTCATCAGTAGGAGTATTAGCGAAAGTGAGCCTTTTGGGGCAGTGCAGGAAGGTATTTGGTGTAGCTCTCGGAGTATAGACCCTGATTTCAGGGATATTTATAGTATCTGTGACGTCATTGGTGACGTCATTAGTACAAGTTGTAGCGAAAGTGGGCCTTTTTTTTAGCAGTGAAGGATGTTATTTGGTGTAGAGATGGACCATCCGCGGTCCAAATGGACCGTGTGAGGTGTCATCTTGTAGCAACGCCCACCACCACCATTCTTAATGCTTCAACGCCCTGGTGAAATAGCTCAGAAGCTCTGATATTCCATGGAATTGTCACTAATTCTTCGAAATGCTGTGATGCCCGTCAACGCCCGTCGTTACACTTTAACACTCTAACATAACGCCATGATATAGACCAGAGAGAGAACAACAACAGCAGCAGCATGAGTGACTGAGTGAGTGAATGAGTGAACGAGTGATCATATAACGTCGTATATGATACATTAAAGTCAGTCTGTATCTGAGCGGGCATCGTGTCAAGTAAGGGTACGTTCTGCCAGCAGACAACCTCTCGTCGCGATAGTGTTCTCAGACATATTCGTCTGATGCACAGTCACGAGACACGTACAGCTGTCTCCACCACCGCATGGAGTAGGCCATCCACGTACGACTGGGTGTGATCAAATTCTCAGAGACCGTGGTCCTGTCAGCTATACCCCTGTTGTCTGAGTCCACGAAGCTGAAGAATGTGAGCTTCGACCCGGGCATCACCTGATGAAGGTGATTACTTTGACCCCAAACATGCAGGTCAACCCCGTAGTACTGGATGATCTGAGGCAAAAGCCAACTGGTGTCGTCCATGAGCTTTATAAGACGAAGATGCCCGTTTTCTCGTTGCGCATGCGCAGAAAAAAAAATGGGGAGGATTTGTGGCGGTATTGGGGCGTTGTGCGCAGGTGAATGGGGCGCAGGTATGACGTCACTTCCGGTTGGGGTGAATGTGGCGTGACCTTGGGGACATGTATTTCTTCGCGGTGATGCGGTCTGGCGGTGATGCGGTCTGCCTCCGCGGACCGAAAGTAGTCCCAAACCCGTGGGGTTTCGTGGAAGTGTTCGGCAATCTGTAGGGACCGCTAGTGGACCGATGGGGTCGAGTGAGGTATCAAAGTGAAGCTTAGGTGAAGGGGCATCTGATGGACTGGGTGTGGGGTTGACATATCGGCCTTCTGCGCATGCGCGGCGGCCGAAGGGTATGAAAATAGCCTTTTTGGAGCTAGGGGAGCCCCTAGTGGACCGATGGGGTCGAGTGAGGTATCAAAGTGAAGCTTAGGTGAAGGGGCATCTAATGGACTGGGTGTGGGGTTGACATATCGTCATTCTGCGCATGCGCGGTGGCCGAAGGGTATGAAAATAGCCTTTTTGGAGCTAGGGGAGCCCCTAGTGGACCGATGGGGTCGAGTGAGGTATCAATGTGAAGCATTCATGAAGGGGCATCTAATGGGTTGGGCGTGGGGTTGACATATCGGCCTTCTGCGCATGCGCGGTGGCCGAAGTGTATGAAAATAGCCTTTTTGGAGCTAGGGGAGCCCCTAGTGGACCGATGGGGTCGGGTGAGGTATCAATGTGAAGCATTCATGAAGGGGCATCTAATGAAATGGGTGTGGGGTTGAAATAGCGGCCTTCTGCGCATGCGCGGTGGCCGAAGGGTATGAAAATAGCTTTTTGGAGCTAGGGGAGCCCCTAGTGGACCGATGGGGTCGAGTGAGGTATCAATGTGAAGCATTCATGAAGGGGCATCTAAGGGGTTGGGTGTGGGGTTGAAATATCGGCCTTCTGCGCATGCGCGGTGGCCGAAGGTATGAAAATAGCCTTTTTGGAGCTAGGGAGCCTAGTGGACCGATAGAGTCAGTGAGGGTATCAATGTGAAAGCATTCATGAAGGCATCTAATGGACTGGGTGTGGGTTGAAATAGCGGCATTCTGCGCATGCGCGGTGGCCCAAGGGTATGCAAATAGCCGTGTTGGAGCTAGGGGAGCTACTAATGGTCCAATGGGGTCGAGTGAGGTATCAAAGTGAAGCCTAGGTGAAGAGGCATTCAGGCAATGGGGTGGGTGCATGTAAAGTTTTTCTGAAAAAAAAAAGACGGAAAACGGACTTTATCGAAAAACCTGGGAAAATGCCTATATGGGGTATGAGGGTATATAGGTCGACGGGCTTAACGGGGCTTGTCTATCAATAGAGTTATCTCCCCCTAGTTCCAGGGTGGGTGTATGTAAAAATTTTCCTGAAAAAATACGGAACACGGACTTTATCCTAAATTACGGGAAAATACCTATATGGGGTATGGGGGGTATAGGACCATCCTGGGAAACCTACTTCTCGACATTTGCGGTATAGGTTGTGGGGTCTCGTTTTCTTAGTCTCGTCATTTAGAACACGATAGGAAGTGTCCCCGTGCGAATCGTTGAAATTTTTGAAAAAGTACTATATAGCCCCATATAGTCCCATACTGGGGGTATAGGATCAATGTTTGTCCCCCTGGGAAACGTACTTCTATACATTTGCCGTAGGGTTGTGGGGTCTCGTTTTACTCGTCTCGTCATTTAGAACACGATAGGAAGTGTTGCGGAGCGAATCGGTGAAATTTTTGAAAAAAGTCACCGAGGCCTGGGTAGGCCCATAGCCTATACTGCATGGCTATGGGTGTATAGGCCCATACGGGGTGGACATGTTGAAGTCTAGGTGAGTCCCTAATGGTCCAATGGGGTCGAGTGAGGTCTTATTTTGAAGCTCTCGTGGAGGAGCACTTGACTACACTAATGGTTCGTCCGTGTTCAATAGTCTGCGCATGCGCAGTCTGGCCGTAGTATAGAAAACAGGCATTTGGGTGCTATGTAGGGGGGTGTTTGGGTTAGAGATGAGCTAATCACGGTTCGAATGGGTCGTGTGAGGTGTCAAAGTGAAGCTTGTGTGGGGGAGAGTCAGAATGGTGTTTGAATGCATAAGTCGCGTTAATCCGCATGCGCAGTTGGTTGTAGTAAGTAAAGTGGCCATTTTGGGGCAGTGAAGCAGTTATTTGGGGTCGGTGATGGGCTAATCACGGTTCGAATGCGTCCTTAGCGTGCTGCCATCTTGTGCCCTCGGGGTGTACACCTGATTTGAGGATGTTCAAGGGATATCTGTGACGTCATCGGTGACGTCATCGGTACGAGTAGCAGCGGAAAGCGCCATTTTCGGGCAGTACATGAAAGTATTTGGGGTCGAGATGGGCTATTCACGGTTCGAATGCGTCCTGGAAGGTGTCATCTTGTAGTTCTCGGTGTACATTCCGATTTGAGGGATGTTCGCGTCATCTGTGACGTCATCGGTGACGTCATCGGTACGAGTAGTAGCGAAAGTGGCCATTTTCGGGCAGTACATGAAGGTATTTGTGGTCGAGATGGGCTATTCACGGTTCGAATGCGTCCTCGAAGGTGTCATCTTGTAGTTCTCGGGGTGTACATTCCGATTTGAGGGATGTTCGCGTCATCTGTGATGTCATCGGTGACGTCATCGGTACGAGTAGTAGCGAAAGTGGACATTTTCGGGCAGTACATGAAGGTATTTGGGGTCGAGATTGGCTATTCACGGTTCGAATGCGTCCTGGAAGGTGTCATCTTGTAGTTCTCGGGGTGTACATTCCGATTTGAGGGGTGTCCGCGTCATCTGTGACGTCATTGATGACGTCATCGGTATGAGTAGTAGCGAAAGTGGACATTTTGTGGGTGCGTGAGGGTGAGTTTGGTGTAGAGATGCACCATCCTTAGTCCGAATGCGTCGTGTGAGGTGTCATTTTGTAGCTCTCGGGGTGTACATTCCGAATTGAGGCATGCCCGAAGGATCTGTGACGTCATCGATGACGTCATCAGTAGGAGTATTAGCGAAAGTGAGCCTTTTGGGGCAGTGCAGGAAGGTATTTGGTGTAGAGATGGACCATCCGCGTTGCGAATGCGTCGTGTGGGGTATCATGTTGTAGCTCTCGGAGTATATACCCTGATTTCAGGGATATTTATAGCATCTGTGACGTCATTGGTGATGTCATTAGTACAAGTTGTAGCGAAAGTGGTCATTTTTTAGCAGTGAAGGATGTTATTTGGTGTAGAGATGGACCATCCGCGGTCCAAATGGACCGTGTGAGGTGTCATCTTGTAGCAACGCCCACCAACACCATTCTTAATGCTTCAACGCCCTGGTGAAATAGCTCAGAAGCTCTGATATTCCATGGAATTGTCACTAATTCTTCGAAATGCGGTGATGCCTGTCAACGCCCGTCGTTACACCTTAACACTCTAACATAACGCCATGATATAGACCAGAGAGAGAACAACAACAGCAACAACAACAAGGATGACACATGAGAGAACAACAACAACAACAAGAAGTTTTTTTCATATAGTTTATTCTCCCCAATGTTACATCATACCCACGCTGGGGGAGCCGCGTTGGGTATATTTACAATTCAAGAAGATTCTCATCCAATCAGAGGCCACCATTTGCATGTTTCATATTCGTTCCTGTCCGTTAGATGTATTCTTGTCCAATCAGAAGTCTCCATTTCAGAAAGTGCCATCTGAACTGTTTATTCTAATCATCGTCGGGCAGGCCAGGATACCGTTGAGGCAACATATCCTCAGATAGTTGTTTGCGCATTCTGAGTATCTATCAGTGCGTGGGTGAATACTTTCATCCGATGGAGGTGGTGGCCAGTTTAACCACGAAGAACGCAACATTGGTCAATATCTCCATTATCCACTTGGTGTTACAATTCAAGAACACTCTTGTCCAATTAGAGACCACCATTTGCATCTGTCATATTCGTTCTTGTCCGTTAGATGTATTCTTGTCCAATCAGAAGTCTCCATTCCAGAAAGTTCCATCTTCGGCCATGTTCGCTTTGAACCGTTTATTGTAATCATCATCGGGCAGCCCAGGAAACCGTTGAGGCAACATATCCTCAGATTCATGTTTGTGCATTCTGAGTATCTATCAGTGCCTGGGTGAATACATTCACCCGATGGGAATATTCCGTAGTTTGGTCACGAAGAACGTAACATTGGTGACCCTCTCCACTGTCCACTTGGTGTTGGGGCGTTGTTGTTGGGCCCATTTCAAGGGATCCACGGTGTCCAGTTTCTCCAGCATCGTCTGTAGCGGCACTCGGTTAATGATGGTAAACGGTTGGTCAAATACCTGGATGTTACTGCTCGGGTAAAAGTATCGGACTTGGTCTGTCTCCTTATGCCGCAGCACATAACCAAACGCCAGATTTAATTTGAAGGACGTAGCTTGATCTTTGAAGATGGCTTCCACGTAGCTAGGTAGACGGGCGAGGTCGGTCAGTCGAAAATTGTAGATATCTTGAATAGGGCGATGACGGTAGAAACAGTGCCGTATCATGGACCAGTGGCGCTGATAAATGTCACTCACTGGCTGGGCGTCCTGTAAGAGATCGCTAGGAACATTTATGGGCTCGTCCAGAAAATGTTCGATGTTGTCAGGCGTATGACTCGAAACCGTAACGGAGGGGTCCGGCTGGATATCCAGGCCCTCCTTGACCGTGGGTATAGGCAGGCTCTTCGTCATCGCATCACCAGTGGCGTTCGTCTCTCCGGGTTCATCTTCACTGGGTCTGACCTTCCGCGGCCCCTCTTTAGTGGAAAGTTGTCGCCCAAACCGTAGAGACGGGGCATGCATCAAACGTTGGTGCTGTCTAAACCGACTGGTCGTTTGAAGAGTCGACCACAATCATTACATAGTACCGTCGCACCCGCGTGGAGTACCCTCTCATGACGCAGTAAATGATCCTTCCGATTGAATGACCGTGCGCAGATTATACAAGTATACCGAGCATCGTTGTGGGTGCAGGCCTCGTGGCGTCGTAACGTATCTAGACGAGTAAACATCTTCTGGCAGGTTGTGCAAGTGAACATCTTGGTGGTTGACAGAATGTCTGATGAAATGGCCAGGCCGCCTCCCTTTTATAGCACGCTAGCTGGTGATCTATTTTTAGCACACTCAGTTCAACTATCCCCAAGTCGAGGGCCGAGCCTTGACATCTTCAGTAACATCCGTGTCTCTTCGGTCACCTCCGTACCGTCAACGATCAACATGTAGACATATAGAGTATGTACGGCATGTTATGGTATTCATCAGTGCATGAGTGACGCATTCAGCCGATGGGAGTGGTCGGTCAGCTTGGTAACGAAAAACGTAACATTGGTCACCTTTACACCGCGCGCGCCGGGGTCAAAGGTCAGTTCCGATCACCTTTAGCGACGTACACCAAACAGAAGCGAGTATTTAAAATCCGTCACAGAGCTCTCGTCCAATCAGAAGCGAGTATTTTGACCCGGTGCATTATGGGACATATCCAAGATGGCGGTTCCAAAATGGCGGATCAAACATGGCGGCTCCAAAATGGCGGCGTATGAGAGCTTCTGGACATGGACCTGATAGAAGTCCGGAATGGTGGAACATTCGTAAACATTCGGGCACTTTTACATCCAGGGACTTTTACATCCGAAGAGACACGGAAGTGCCCGAACATGATATCAGCTAGCGTGCTATAAAAGGGAAGCGGTCTGGCCGTTTCATCAGACACTCTGTCAACCACCAAGATGTTCCACTTGTACTATGTGCTCGAAATCATTCACTCGTCTGCACGACTTGCGCCGCCATGAGGCTACCAAGCACGAAGGAACCGCCCGGTATAACTGTACGATATGTACACTGTCGTTTCAGCGCCCGGATCATTTACAGCGCCACCCACGTGCACGCCATGAAGTACCCAAGCGTCCATGCGAAGAATGTGGTCGGCTTTTCAAACTGACCAGTCAGTTGCTGCGACACCAACGCACACGACACCCTGTTCCGCAGCCACGTTTGCAGATAGAAGAGCCCGTAGGCATCAATATCGAAACAGGGGGAACTCCACCCATCGCACGAGGGCCGATGATGATGATGTCGCCCTAATTCAACAGTCAAATTCCGACGACAAGACCTTGGGCCAGATTTTGTACGACGTGGAGGGCAAAGTACACTTCGTGGACGAAGCCATAAATGTTCCCAGCGATCTGTTACACGAAGACCATCCAGTAGGTGACATTTATCGGCGCCATTGGCCCATGATCCGGCACTGTTTCTACCGTCATCGCCCTATTCAAGATATCTACAATTTCCGACTGACCGACCTCGCCCGTCTACGTGGCTACGTAGAAGCCATCTTCAAAGATCAAACTACAGTCTTCAAATTGAATCTGGTGTTTGGTTATGTGCTGCAGCATAAAGAGACAGTCCAAGTCCGATATTTTTACCCGAGCAGTAACATCCGGGTATTTGACCAACCGTTTACCATCATTAACCGGGCGTCGCTAGAGGCGATGCTGGAGAAACTGGACACCGTGGATCCTTGGAATGGGCCCAGCAACAACGCCCCGACACACAATGGGTCGTAGAGAGGGTGACCAATGCCACGTTTTTCGTTACCAAGCTGACCGACCACCCCCATCGGCTGAATGCGTCACTCATGCACTGATGAATACCATAACATGCCGTACATACCCTATATGTCTACATGTTGATCGTTGACAGTACGGAGGTGACCGAAGAGACACGGATGTTACCGAAGATGTCACGGCTCGGCCCTCGACTTGGGGATAGTTGAACTGAGTGTGCTAAAAATAGATCACCAGCTAGCGTGCTATAAAAGGGAGGCGGCCTGGCCGTTTCATCAGAAGTAGTAGACAGGTCCTGATGGAAGTGGACCAATCAGAATTGAGAACGAAATTAGGTCAAGTATGACGCGTTTGACGTCATTCTGTGACGTAATTAGGGCGTGGTCGTAAGAAACCGGAAAAACCGGTTTTAAGAAACCGGTTAAACCGGTTTAACCGGTCCTAAGAAACCGGAAAACCCGGTTTTATGACGTAATTAGGGTGTGGTTGCAAGAAACCGGAAAAACCGGTTTTAAGAAACCGGTAAAACCGGTTTAACCGGTCCTAAGAAACCGGAAAAACCGGCTTTATGACGTAATTAGGGCGTGGTTGTAAGAAACCGGAAAAACCGGTTTTAAGAAACCGGTAAAACCGGTTTAACTGGTCGTAAGAAACCGGAAAAACCGGTTTTGTGACGTAACTAGGGTGTGGTTGTAAGAAACCGGAAAAACCGGTTTTAAGAAACCGGTAAAACCGGTTTAACTGGTCGTAAGAAACCGGAAAAACCGGTTTTGTGACGTAATTAGGGCGTGGTTGTAAGAAACCGGAAAAACCGGTTTTAATAAACCGGTTTAACTGGTCGTAAGAAACCGGAAAAACCGGTTTTGTGACGTAATTAGGGCGTGGTCGTAAGAAACCGGAAAAACCGGTTTTAAGAAACCGGTAAAACCGGTTTAACTTGTCGTAAGAAACCGGAAAAACCGGTTTTGTGACGTAATTAGGGCGTGGTTGTAAGAAACCGGAAAAACCGGTTTAACCGGTTTAAATAGAGCGGTATGGTGTCTATTTTTAGCAGTGATGTCTATTTTTAGCTGTTCCTTTGTTAACAAACAATGAAAACATCACGGGACCCTTTGACGGTTAATAG
Source organism: Hanleya hanleyi (assembly GCA_036873755.1). NCBI lineage: Eukaryota > Metazoa > Mollusca > Polyplacophora > Lepidopleurida > Hanleyidae > Hanleya > Hanleya hanleyi. The sequence continues at coordinate 38,811 of JAVTVY010004757.1, forward strand.
GATAAAAGGCGAGAGTTTTCGAACTCAGTTACCAACCACTTCGCGACGAACTCACTTGTGTATACGTTCCCGCAGCAAATCATGATTCCTCTGGCTTACAACGTTTGTGCGGAAATTTTCGGTGAAAATGGTACGGCAAGACTGCGTATTATCAGGCACGGAGATGTAGCGGACTCTGAGTTCGTAAAGTGTATAACGATGACCACTAAGGCTTGGGACAATGTAAAGTTCTACGCCTCTACGATAGATGTGTTCGTCAACCGTAATAAGCAGACGCATGAACCGCTGTACTTAGACGATGACGTTTACCTCAGTCACAACGTGTATCAAGGTAAATCCCATATACATTTAAGGAGGTGGAGAAAATGCGACTACAACAAGAAAGTCTACCCGACAAAAGAAGGCATCTCACTAAACTCTGTCTTGTGGAGTGCTCTGAAAGCCAAAACTCCAGACATCGACTGCGAGTTGAAAGAAATGACGTCTACTATTCAAGCCTGTGATGCAGGAGCTTTCGACGATGACGACATGGTCAATCCTCGGCCCACACGTATGGTCAATCGTAGGAAACAATTTCTACAGCACGCTATAAAGAAGGCGTACATAGAAGAGGTTGTATCCATGATCGGAGAGATAACGCGTGAACGATGCGCAGGGTGTGAAATAGACGATCCATCCCAAGATCACCACGATTGCTTGATGATCGACCCCGACGAAATGGCTGACGTGTACTTCGAGGAAGCTCTACAGCGTATTGATGAAAAGGCGGTCATGAAAATTTTTGAAGCCATCATCCAAGGTCAGACGGCAGTGAATGTACACCCCGTGTACCTGATGAAGTATCAGTGCGAAGACTGGCGTAGCACTGAACTAAAGACTGATGAGTGGAAACGAGATCTCCTGGACAGTATTAAAACGAAACCCATGGAATACCTGTGAGGAACACACGGTTTGAACAATGAACTCTGACTATTACGAACGAATGTTTAAATTCTCGATTTGTCAGCG
>JAVTVY010004758.1:0-38107 GCA_036873755.1 Hanleya hanleyi
GAAAACCTGGCCCAAGGAGTCTCATTTAGTGAAAACCCCATGTCTCTCGCCCCACTGGTTCTCGCTATCCCGCGCCAGGTGAGTGGTGACAGACAAACATTAGGCGATTTCAGCTTATAAATGCGTCGGATCCGTCATTTATTGGACAGCCGTCGTCCATTAAGACTTTCCAAAGGTCCATAATCCAAAGACATGTTTCATTAATAATATTAGCAACTGAATTAACATAGTCGAAAGATAAAAAAGTAAATTTGGAGTTACTTGAAAGATAGAAGCGGTCAACAGTTTTCATTGATGCCGACAAGATCAATTGATATTCTGTTCATCAAATCCGTATCACAATTCAATGTTCGTAGAGTGTAGTACATTGCCGTGTCGTATTCCAAAAGTGACGTCATGATATTGGTGTGACTAAAGAGAAATAGAATGTTCTAATGTCACAGGAACCAAACTTCGGAGGCTCGAGCTATCAGCGTCATTTTCTTGCGGATCTTGTGTTGGCCTAATTGAATGTATATGATAACATTTCTCATTTCACTGGTTCTCCGTATCCGTCTCCATACGTACCGTTTAGATCTAACGTGCGCCTCGTATCCGTGCATGCGCAGTCGATGCGTACTACTATGCGATGAATGCCTGGTCCACGGGATTTCCTTTAGTGAAACCGCCCTGCTTCTAATCCCAATAGTTCTCCGTATACTGCGCCACACATGTACGACACAAGTGGGCCTTTAAATACTACTCTGCGCGCACGCGCAGTCGACAGGTTCTACTCTAGGGCGAAAGCCTGGCCCAAGGGATCTCTTTTGGTGAAACCGCCATGTCTCTCACCTCAATAGTTCTCCCTATCCCGAGCCACATATGTACGACCAGAGCTGTCCTTTCTATACTGCTCTGCGCACACGAGCAGTCGGCACAATTTCTACTCTGGGGCGAAAACCTGACCCAAGTGATCTCATTAGTGAAAAACCCATGTCTCTCGCCCTCGCTAGTTCTCTCTTTCCACCGCCATGTAAACTGTGACACACAAACATAGGCACATTTCAGCTGTGACAGACATACGGGCATTTAAAATGGGAAATTTCAGATAACTGAAGCAGAAGATATCCGATGAATTCATCAATCCACTGCCATCCTGAGAAGTATCCGCAATAAACAAGCAATTACTAGATTTGCGTCATTTACGTTAATTCGTTGCATGATAGGAGCTGTTTTGAATGAATTTTGGTCTCAGGTAGTGGACAAGCAGAGCTGAAAGTGATGAAATATATCCGGTATATTGGTACCCACGTGTCTGTAGACATGAGCTATCGATGCACATGCGTAACTTCGTTGTATATCCGCACACTCCTAAGGGCTAAGCCTGAACAGCTCTGCGGTGAAATATCCGTTCTTCCAGCTGTCTTTGTTTTCGACACAGGGTCATTTGAAATGCGCCTTCATTGGCTGGACGACTTTAGTTGGTTTATGTAAATTAGGTAAGTTTCATTGGTCACTGGTACTCCTATCTGATAACGCCGGTATTCTGTACGTCTTGTGCTTTTCATTGCCAATTACACATTTGGTATCACCTTTTAAGCTATCACATCGCTACACTGTATAAACGATTGGGAGAAGTTTGTGTCGTCTTATACGCCAGCACATCGTTACTGTGTATAAAGGAATGGGATAACTTGGCGTCGTTGTACATGAATTGCAATCTTTTCTATTGCCAAAATTGCATTTTTATTGCGTTTTATGACATTTGGCAACAGCGGCACATCATTTTTCATTCCCACGATGACTGCGAACATATTGTGATATGCACATCACTAGTAGGTCTACTATCAACCGACAAACTTTCAAGCTTGTGAACCAATCCGTTCTGGAGATGTGGCTAGAATGAAAATCTGAGGTTTGTAATTTGACCTATATTTCAACGGCTATGACGGCCATATTTGATATCGCGGCAAGAAACCGTTCAGAGGACTCCGACCCCTAGATTGTGCATGCCAAGTTTCAAGTCGATCGGTTCAGTGGTTCGAGAGGAAAAGATCTTTGAAGGTTTTGAACATTTTCCAAGATGGCCGCCATACGGGGTATATTTGAACGGCTATGGCTATTACTACTATGTCTACTATCAACTCACGAAGTTTCAAGCTTGTGGGCCAAGCCGTTCCGGAGATGTGGCTGGAACAAAAACGATGGATAAAAGAAGAATAACAATAATAGTGAATCCGAACGATTTCGAGAGGGGACCTCGGTCCTCCGGACCTGGCCCCCTAACTAGAGTATCAGAGAACAACAACAACAACAACAACATACATTGTCTTATTTTATGCCTGTTTGATTCTGTGGGGTAAATATGGTATGGTACTGAATGTCGGATCTGATGCTTCTATTTTTGGTATAATGGTAAACTATGTACCAAAATACCAAAATGTGCGAGTCGGCCATTCTCCAGATTCTCCAGTTCTCGCACCACCATTTGATCAGCTCGAGACTTGTCCTGCCTGTGCACTGGCTAAATAGCCAGGTTACCTCTGTGATCCAGCAAATTTTGTCGTCAGCAAGGGAGATGTGTATTGGTACATTTCTGTAATGTAGTGGATGGAATGAATGGGGAGAATAAGACTCCCTTGTGGGGCACCCCGAAAATGCTGTTGTTAATCAGGGAGGTATAAACCCAATGACCTTGTTCTGTATATACCTGTTAAAAAGGAACGATCGAATGTTTACCAGTAAGCATTCACGAATGGCAACTGTTTATAGTTTGTGGATGATGTCTACCCGCCACACGATATCGAAGGCGACCCAAGATCCGCAAAGCAGGTAAATACACAGGCTATGGTACGGCGTATCACGTTGGGCACACCGGTTCTCGTTAGATCACCGAAGTTAAGCAACGTTGCGCTCGGTCAATACTTGGATCGGTGACCGGGTGCTGTACTGGCTGGGCTGATCAGTGTCCAGGATATTAGGAACGTATTCTCGCACATGTAGGCATCGTCGTGATATGACTGAAAATAATGTTGAACACGACGTTAAATCCTACTCACTCAGTCGCCCTATTTCTACAGGAGCATAGAAGAGACATGCTTAATTTTATCTCGGATCGTCCAATGAGAATGCAGGATTATCTCGGACCACGATAATTCTCAGAATTTAGAAAATCTGTTCACTTCAATTCTCCAGAGACACTAAAAACATAACAGTATTTTGTACTGTTGATGGTAAAAACACATAAACTGTTCAAATAGAATTGCCCAGCCTTTTGTACTCATGGTGCTTGTGTTGGAGAAAGTCCCAATGTTCAGTTGCAGACAGGGTTGCAAGGTCTTGACATATTGGGGAATACCATATATTCGTAAGTTCATATGCAAATACTCTTCCAAAGTCGAAGGAAAAATTTGGGAAACATTTGAGAAAAGTAGTATAGAAAGGCTAAACTGAGGTCCACTGACCTACTTTCGTGACCTAATTGTGGCGTGACGTGGCGATGACGTCACAGAGGTCAAGCTCACTATAGTTCCGGCAAAAGGTCACTTGACGATCGCGTAACCGAAAGTTTCATGGGGAAATCCAAGATTTCTGGAATGAGTGGTTGATTGGTTATTAAGGTCGGACTACTTGTAAACAGTAGCCGGTGGCTATGCGACTGTCCATGCGCAGGAGCCTGATATACGGAGATGGACGACCGGTTGTTTACATTCTGCAAGAATTGTTATGCTAAACACTGTTATAATACTAAAGAGGTCTCGCGTAAGCATGTAATAATAAAGAGTATAAGCGTGTAATAATAATAGTAAAGAATGTATATATAACTCCAATGCATTTATAATGTGAACTGTCAAGATGGCTATTTTCAAAATGGCGGCCGCACAACGTTCGTCCTACGTTAGTCCAAGAAGTCCGACGGAGCATGACGTCATCGGGGATCCGCAAATCTCAACATGTTGTCTTATACACCGGCCTGTTAGTTTTATATAATATGTCATGGTACATACGCTCGCAAAAGGTAAAAAGAAAACATCCGTGCAGGTCCGTTTGTGTAAGATCATCAAAAATGGCGCCCAGGGGCAAATTCCCTGATAATCGGATGATACGAAAATTAAGATCGGAGCGCCATCTATTCAATCTGGACGCAAGGACGACAACTCTGACGGGGCAATAACTCTGTTGGCGGCTATCCCAAGGAGTATTAGGTAGGAGTATTGGGGTGATTAGTTAGAGCATTTCCACAAAAGTGGATGCTCTTATGTATTACTGAGAAACTACTCCACCGGCACCGTCGTCATTTCAAACGCCCGTATCTCTGAATTCGTTGGAGATTTTAAGATAAATTTTGTTTGCTCTCTAGCTAGGTTTGGGGAACTTTTCTGGTTGTGTTTTCTTGTATTTATTTGATCACTAGATGGCACTTTAGTTATGTACATTATTAACATTTCTGACACGATTGTTTTTTCAACGGCTTCTTCGACTTTCATGAAATTTGGGCATAGTGATCTTGTACGACAGATACAGAGCTGAAAAGGTTTTGGTGGTGTTAGAGTGAACCTTAGGGCACGATTTGGGTAACTTAAACGGTGACGTTTTACGAAAAATGAAAATTGACCGACTTGAATCGATATAAGTTGTATATTAGTGTATTCCAGGTTGCTGAACATAAGTATGATATAGCTACAGCTGTATTTTATTTTCTTTTGCGACCCAATGGCTGCTGAAATCGAAAATTTGTCAGCACCGCCATCATTATTTGAAACGTCCATATTTCATAAACCGTTAGAGATTTTTCTATCAAACTTTGTTTGCTATCTCCCTAGGTTAGGAGAATATGCCTGGTTGTGTCTGCAGGTTTTCATTTTATCAATACATAAAGCTGTAGTCATGAACATTATAAACTGCCCTGACATGGTATTTTTCCAATGGCTTTTTCGATTAGCACAAAAGTTGGATATAGTTATCTTGTGGGATAGACGCAGAGCTGAAAAAGTTTTGGTGTTGTTACCTTCACCCTAAGGGCCCGATCTTGGCAACTTGAAAGGGAACTTTATTCTCAAAATGAAAATTGACCGATTTGAACAGAGAGAAGTTGTATAGTGATGTATTCCAGGTCACTGAACTTGAGTAGGATATGACTTGAGCTGCATTTTATTTCCTTTGTGCTCTAGAATCTATTTTATTTTATTTTTTTCTACTTACATGTACATTGTAAAAAAGGGTGCTGTAATTTTACAGCAAAAAATGCTGGCAAAAAGGGTACCAGCGCTTTTCACTGTATGTTTACAGGATGCCCCGATCTGTATATCTGTATTTCTACAGCATATGTTGTAATTTTACAACAGTGGTAGTATTGCATAATTACAACAAAAATACCGTTAAATCAACAGAAAGAACTGTACAAATCCATGGTCAGCAGAAAGTCCATTGGCCTATAGCATTTAAAGAAGTCAAGTTCCCTGGTGTCATTCTTTCAAGAGAGTAGAGAAGAAAATTCCCAGAACGTAATGGTTCGGTTAAATATATATTTATATTCAGCACCACCGATAATATAAGAGCAAACACATTTCTTTCTATCATCCTGCACATCAGCTTTGTGAAACGGTGCAATATTAGCATCTTCTCTAGCCAAGTCGACGTACATCACGTTGCTCTGTACATTGCCTTGGCATACTTCTCTAGTAAAGTTGAAACGTGAATCCTCATCGTTGAGTGGGATGCAGAGACGGCTTGCTGCATCCAATCAGAATGCGCATTACGTAGCAGTTGATTACCAAGATGGCGGCCCCCACTAAGAACGAACTGTGTCGAATGGGCTGGGAAATTCTGCCGAAAAAAAACAGGAGAAGCATTTTCACGGCCATTTTCGGTGTTCTGATCAATTGAATCAGCTTTTGGGACGCGCTGCACGGTAGAACGATAACGAATCGCCTTACGAGTGTGGTCGACTTGAAATTGAAGGGGAACAACTCCTGGAGGCAAAAAGTCGCTCATCGTTAAAACTTCCACTAGGTGGCGCAGAGCAGTACTCCTCTGCCGCCAGCCAAGAGGCTCGGACCACTATTAAATTTACATTGACGGCCATGTTAATGAAAGTGCACCTGGCTGATTTATTAATTATTTTTGGACTTTCATCTCTTGGCAGTTTGTAGTTCCATTCAAGTCCTGCATCGCCATCTACTTCTTGGCGGGGGTCGCCCATCAAAATTTCGAGCTAGAGCGTCCTGTTGGCAAGCACTGTACTTCCGGCGAATAACTTACCTCCAAAAAGCAGAGTCTACGCACCTGCATATAGTGCCTCAGACTGGCATGAATTATGCAGTGAATTCAAAATAAAAGTCACAACTCAAAAGGGCACTTGTCATGCTTAATGTTGGCCATGCAAGCCCTTGTCTCATTATCAAAAGGAAGCTGGGGAAAAAATCAGCACAAAAACTTGTCCTCTATGGCAGAGGTTATTTAGAGGGGTTAACGGCTAGGGACTTTTTTTTAGTGGTCCGAGCCCTACTAGACACATTAAATTCAACCAATCCAAATGACATTTGGGAGGCATGTGACCTGTCCACTTACCATTTCATGTTAGCCTATCTGAGCTACTTCCATCAAATATGTCTCGGAATATGAACCATTAACTACATCTACCCCCATCTTTCTTCACAATACACATGTATTCACTATAGTGTGGGGTGCCTTATGGCATTGCCTAAACCAAGAAAACTCCTGTCACTGAGGAGCTGATCAGTCTCAAAATGGATTCTGCATACATCTGTGAATCCTATACCTAAATAGAAATATCCCTAAACTGTTTCTGGATTTTTCAATAAATTTTTAAAAAAGATGCAAAAAAATTCAGATTTTGGGGATTTTTATGGTAAATATGATATTTCAGTGGAAAAACTCAAAATGTGTACCTGTCAAATTCTGGTCTGTATGAAAGGGGGACATCTAATACACAAATAAATGCCAGGCAGTGGCAAAAAAATAAATAGCAAGACCCTGATTTCACTCCTGCATACCATAAGACACATAATCATGTGTATCCATTAGGGTGATACGTGCAATACATTACTGTGATCAGCCTATGATGAAAGGTGTCAGATCAATTGACACACACTTTTGTCATAGAGACAGATAGTATATAAACTTTACCAATTACATGGCTATCTCATCACATCTCTAAAACATCACCAGATCAGCATGCGAAACTCGAAGAAACGGAAGCGAGTTAAGAAAGGAAAGCGAGGGAGCTTGGTCACCCGGTTCAAATTGGGTCATAAATTACTTCCCCAAAAAGTCTGCCATGCACAGGAGACACCCTCAACTTCAGGCATCATAAAAAACTCTGAAGAGGTGGAAACAACTAAACAGAATGAGCCAAAATCAGCATGGCACCCCAGGTATGACAGAGAGGAATTCAGCAAAGTCACCAGAGTTGGTTATGATGGATGAGGAAAGAAGGTCTGGGAAGGCAAAACTATTACATCCGAAGGAGTCGAAGAAGCCGGATTTAGCAGAAAAGTATGCAAAAGGCCCCAGCAGAGCAGGGGAGGATAGGTCTGAGACTGTTGCATGCTGGGAAACTGCAAGATATGTGAAATAAGGCAAAACAGGACCACGCCACCATTACACCTACCTGCCCACTTCCACAATTTGCCGTCAGTGAGGTGAAAAGAGGATTATGCTGGAAACCAACTTATGCAGGGGACATAACTGAAATAGTACAAAGACTACCTAAGGTGTTGGAGTGAGTGAGTGAGTGAGTGAATAGGGTTTAACGTCGCTTTCAACATTAAGGTGTTGGATGCAACAATTGACTGTTATGATGGAAACTGTGGAAGTTGTAGAAGGCATGCTATAGTTTGTGGTGGAGGGGTTAATACTAGTTGGTGGAAGAAATCTAGAAGTCTGAGTGCAAACAACATTAAGTGGTTAAATTTGGATGACAATGACAGAATACTGGTGCGAAAAATATTGAATATGAAATTGCATGCAGCAGCCAGCCCTTGAAACCAAATTTCAAACACATGTAAGTCAGAAGGAACAAACAGAGCATTCTGTGCCTCAGTGTCAAAAAATATGAACTTTCCTACCAATGCGGCAGCGAGAGCTGGATCCACAGTCTTAAGACTGAATCTCGGTGAAGGAACATCACAGCATAAGAAACTTGAAGCACTCCCTGCACCCCTAGAAACTCAGCTCATCTGCCTGCAAAAACCTACAACAAAACAAAAGCAATGCGATTATGAAAGATCATATAAACAGAGGCCAGAGGTTAAAAGAAGAAAAATCTACAATAAAGCAATTAAACTTTAATACTATATAAAAGCTATAAGGCAAAAGATAAGGCAAAAGAAAGAAGATAAGGCTACAAGAAAAGACACATGCCTGACTTTGAGAAAGACCACATTATAAAGAACAAGAGTTGTCTCCCCTGATGTGTTGGTCTCACCTGTTAATGCGTGAATTCAGGTGTGCCCCTGAACAAACAATTTGGATCCTGTTTACCCAAAAATACATGGCCTGAATATTTCTCCATGGCCCTACACCTCTGTCTCTGATTATTAACAAAACTGACTTAGAACTGCACTCAGGTGTGCAATATTGTGACAACTTGACTGATGACATAAGTGGCTTATGTCACTGGTGAATTCTTCTAAATTTATATTATGATGCAAAATAAATTTCAAACGATGAACGTGAATTATTCTCCATGTTTTCTTTCCAAAAGGCTGGATATTAATCACTCCATAATGGGGTGGCTGCTTCTTCTGCACCCCAGTCCACAGTAAACATGCTCCATTCGAGCCTAATTGGCTATTATAATTAATTTTTTCGAAATATTTTGCTCTCCACGTGGTATACAACTCCGCCATCTTTATCACTAAACTATGAAATTGACATCAGTGAGAGATTGTCATCCAGCCTCCTAGTATGACTTACCTGAACCGGTGACATATGTATTCTGTGTTTACGCTTTTAGGGCTCGGACCACTATTAAATTTACATTGACGGCCATGTTAATGAAAGTGCACCTGGCTGATTTATTAATTATTTTTGGACTTTCATCTCTTGGCAGTTTGTAGTTCCATTCAAGTCCTGCATCGCCATCTACTTCTTGGCGGGGGTCGCCCATCAAAATTTCGAGCTAGAGCGTCCTGTTGGCAAGCACTGTACTTCCGGCGAATAACTTACCTCCAAAAAGCAGAGTCTACGCACCTGCATATAGTGCCTCAGACTGGCATGAATTATGCAGTGAATTCAAAATAAAAGTCACAACTCAAAAGGGCACTTGTCATGCTTAATGTTGGCCATGCAAGCCCTTGTCTCATTATCAAAAGGAAGCTGGGGAAAAAATCAGCACAAAAACTTGTCCTCTATGGCAGAGGTTATTTAGAGGGGTTAACGGCTAGGGACTTTTTTTTAGTGGTCCGAGCCCAAGAATGTCAAGGCAGCGTAGAGAGCTTTGCGATGTAGTTGACTTGGCTGGTGAAGATGCAATATTAGAGGCTAAGTTGGTCTTTGAACATGTACATTAACTCCAACGACCACCCCCGAGGATTGAACCTTGGCAGGCAAACTCATTATTCCTCCTTGCACATTTTAGATAAATTGTACTTGAAGTTTTCTGTGTATTATAGATGAAAAGATCTGGAAAGGTATACGAAATACACCTAATAATCTTACTGTAATTTTACACCCGGATAATGTTACAATACAGCATTGTTGCCCTTTACTCCAATTAATACTGTAGTTCATCCAGAAGATGCAAACTTACACTGGTTGTCTGTATTGCTACAGCTATGAACTGTAAAATAGCAGTTGAAACTGATGCTTCTATTTAACAGTAAATTCCACTGTCACATTTTACAATACTTTCTACTGTAACTTTACAAACATTTTTAACAGTGTATTTGTAAGATGTTTGAAGCAGAAATTCCAGTTAATCATGTATTGATGTGACATTTCACAGTCATATACTACATGTATGCACTTTTTGGCGTTTTATCAAATTATATAATTCTGTGGTCTTGATTAAAATATTAAAGATTAAAATAGTCATTCCAACATGTTTTTGAAGTGGGACCAAATTTGAACCACCTTATAGATGTTAAACATTATAGAATGGTTGATGCTGTAAGGCTAGCCTATAATTCCACCATCACTGTTAACTTGATATCATTCATTCATCTGCAGTTCACAGCATGGTTTTCTTCCATCACCTTAAGTGTATGTTGGGATAATTACCTAACGGGGAATCAACGTTTGGTCAAATCATATCTGTGAGCAGTATTGACAACAGTTAAACCTCCTGTAGATAATACATGTGCACTCAATTCAACTGATAAAGTCAGTACACATCCATTCACAGTCTATTAATCACACTATATGTCCTTGACCATACTGAGCAGCCTACAAGCAAAGAGGTGAGTAAACATATTAGATCTTTCTTACATGTTTCTTATCACACCCTGGCAATACTATCCTAGACAAATCGTGAACAACATTGACTCTCCAAACATTATTGATTCTCCAAAGACTATTATATAGTTATATAGTCTGGTGAAATAACTCATCTCAAGGATTGGTATTTATATTGTATGTGAAGTTGAAGTTAATAAGAATCTTTTGTGTTCAGCACCTTAACTAATTGGCATCAATCTTGAATAAATTACAATCTCAAAATTGACTTAAAATGGATATCTGGAACTTTATGTACTATGTTAAAACATACATAAAGTTGATGGTTTTTGAGCATATTTATTGCAGCTTTTGCTGGATATTATGCAAAATAACTGTCGGATTTGTTAAGTTTTGTTGCAGTAGATTTCAACTTCTCATATGAAATGGTGATTTCCCATCGTAGAAAGTCAGCAGGTGGTTGGGTGCTTGGTGGGCACAGGTTCCTGTTGCTTCAATGCATTTTGCTGAGAAGCAACAGAAACTTGATAATCTGGTGTTTGTGAATGTAATTACATTTGTCTTTGTTGTATCAATGTAAGCTTCCCGTCTGTGTCTTGTGTGCTGTCCTCAGTGCTTATAGGGTGGATGGTTCCATGATATTGCTTTTAAAAGATTTCCTTATTTGAAGCAACAGGAACACAACTCGGTGGGTGGTGCCTGGTTGATTCGTCGCGATATGACTGAAATATTTTTGAAAGTGGCGTTAAAAACTTAACTCTCTCACACATAGGAAGCCATAGTACACTCTTACCACAGAAGGTGTAAATTACACCTCTACGGGGTGTAAATGGCTTGTCCCAGGGCTAACACCCTTTTGGGTGTGAATTAACACCCTCTCCAAAAGGTGTAAATTTACACCTTCTCGAAAAGGTGTTAAGTTACACCTTTTTTGCTCACATTTCACCTTCCATGGGTGTTCATTCACACCTTCTGAATAAAATTTGCACCTCCCAGACAAATTTATGAGCATATTTTTGTTGGGAACCCAGCATCCAATGTGTGTTTATTTACACCTTTTGACCACAACTGAACCTTTCAGTGGTGTTAATTTACACCTTCTCAACTGAATTACACCTTCTTTGGGTGTTAATTCACACCTTTTGGGCAAATTTGAATCATCTAGGGGTGCTAAAATACACCTTATCAGTAAGAATTACACCTTTTATTGGTGTTAATGTACACCTTTTGACCGCGATTACACCCTCTTGGGTGTTTATTTACACCTTTTGACGAAAACTAAACCTTCTAGAGGTGCTAAAATACACCTTCTGGAGACGATTCCATCTTCCAGGGGTGTTAAAACACACCCATTTCGTGAGAATTACACCTTCAAAAGGTGTTAATTTGCACCTTTTAGTGAGAATTAGTGGTGTTCGTACCATCCAGTAATGGCTCTTGGTTGAGGTACACAATAAGAACATTAACACAAAATATATGTATGATATATTTTATTAGGGAAATCACAAAACGCACATTTACATTGGTCATTTCATGTTAACCCTCCCTGATATCATAGTTCACTCTCAATCCCTGGAAGCACAAAGTTCAAACGATTAAAACTACAAGCATCCCAACCCAACCTAAATTGAGCACGTTATGTTTATATCACTTATGCCTCCAACTTTCACCAACTCTCATGGAATACTTTTGTACATAACCTTCTGGGGTGCCTCAGCCTCAAAAACTCTCAGAGAGAGTAGGGTAAAACAGGTAACAAAAATCGCCATCAATAATTCCCCGCCTTTGAGCTGTGGAAGGGTCTGTTTGCTTTGCTTTTCGAGTGTCCAGGTAGCGTCTGTATCAAAGGCTGGCAGAGCAAAGTCCAATGGCTCGACCGAGAGTACAGTAGCAGGGTGTTAGCTGGAAATGGAGTGCTACCATACCTCCAGAGTAGGTGTTCTGCTGCTAGGCCCGATCCTACAATCAGTAAGAACCACAGCTGATAAACTAATCCCACAATGTAAATGTTACTCATCACTTGATGCATTAAAGTTCCATTTTTGTTAACTGGGAATATACACAGAAACAAATTGTAAATATATGTTTTAAAATGTCAATCCCAACACAGTAGTCGAACCCGGGCACCCTCATTGCCTTCCGATACAGACCGGTACTAAAAACATACAGACCGATACCTAAGTATAATTGATTACGACTTTGAGAATACATAATTGGTACTTTGTGGGATTTTCTCATAAAAAACGATCGTTTATAGCGCAAAACGGTATCGCATTTAGCTACGCCCGTTACGATAGGAAGCGCGTCGCACGGCCGAATCGCACGATCAATTCGCCCGCCAGACTCGCCCAGCGCCCCGACCTGCAGCTTCAAATTCTCCTGATATATATTACACATACTTGATATTATAGGAGCATATTGAACACAAATAAAGTTGAATGAAACAAGTGTTTCGGGTTTATTCGAGTTATTTCAGTAAAATAACGTATCAATTCACAATGTTCATTGTTTTGATTTCTTTAACATTTCTTTCAAATTCTTCCTCCTTCTGTATGCAATTACTGTGTTTTCCCAGACTTTCGTTGTGTGTGATTCACATGATTTGATAAAATGTCAATATTTCAACAGGATTTTCCTTATATATTTCATCTCTGGGTGGTAGGTGGGAATGAAACGGATGGATCTTTTGTTCAGGTTTTTTACTTTCTTTTTTTCTTACTGTTACTGCCCGAACTGTGAAATAGAAATATGCCATTCTCCGCCCATAAATATAGATTTTTATTGCCTTCTGTCACTTCATGTACCGTAATTTGTCATTTCGTGTCTGATAAATTTCATACAATATTGGGTCATATTAATAATAATACTAATATATTAATAATATTAATTATATTAATATTAATAATGGTATCACTGATGCTCATGAAAAGCGAGCTCTTTGTTCCAATTCGTGGAATCTGTCGCAGTAACTACTGCTCTTGCATAAACACACCTGCCGAACCGGTCCGCTGGGAGTGCGTGGAAGGTGCTAGACGACACAGGTGGGCGAATCGGCCGTGTGCCGCTTCCCGTAGGGCCTAGCGGGAAGCTGATTGCCACACCGTTTTACGCTTTCAACAGCTGTTTTCACAAGAAAATACCACAAACTACCAATTATGTCTTCTAGAGGCCGTAATCTGGTATAGGTCTGTCCTTTATAATTATCGGTCTGTATCGGTCTCTTATTTAGTGACACCCGTCGAACCCAGCTCATGTAACTGAATCAAAATTTACATTCTTTGGAAAAGAAACAAAACTACGGTAATCAGACTGTAAGAAAGTTGACTTACATAGTTGATAGTTCATGTTGAAAATGCATTTCCACGGTGTCACTTGGACAAGTGCCTGTGCTCTCCTGAAATGGGGAAAAATATTAATTTTTCAACTGCGATTTAAAGACGCACATAAGTAACTGGCTATATCCTGCGTAGTCTGCATAGAAACAAGGTGAATCAAATATACATGTATCCACATATTCATTGAACTGGAACGATTGATCACAGTGTAGCTACAAAACCAGAAGTGAATAATAATTATAAGACTTATTAAAATTAGCAAAGGTTCCGGTCAGATTTCACAATACTAGGTTATTTCATTAGTTCTGCCATAATTAATTATTATATTTTCATGGTCTGTGAATAACAGTGATTCACCCCCAAACAGGAGAACACGAATCGTTGATACCTTCTTATCAGTACGCTCTGGGACATTGTGAAATGCTCAATCTGTTGTCGTATGCTGTAATATCTGGATTTCGAACTTTTCCGGTATCTCCTCGTGGTGCTCGATGTCCATGAACTCTTCAAAATCAGCATCATACAACTGGAAAATACATAAATCACATTTAACTAAGTGGCAAACAATTTATCAGTCAATCTGTCTCATATAGCCACGAAAATAAGCTGTCATATACCCACGAAACTAAGTCGTAGGGGTTGAAGAGAACCTACAATTAAGAACCGATCATCCAGTCCAGCCCGGCTCTTTTTAAACATCATATAATTCTGAGTAGTAGGGAGGATTGATCTTTTGTACCACGGTTTTAACTGCGCATGCGCAGAAATTATTTTGTGGGCGTGCGCATGCGTGAGTTTATGTTAATGAGTGGGCGTGGCCTTTTATGCAAATGAGGTCATTGGGTGCATTGGGTATATTCAAGATGGCGGCTTGTTTTTTTTAGGTTAGGGGTGGTCGGCTTCAAGATGGCGGCCAATTGCACTTGTTTGACCCTTCATTTGCATATTTTCAAGATGGCGGCCTGTTTTTTCTAGGTTAGGGGTGGTCGGATTCAACATGGCGGCCTGTTTTTGTAGGTGCGGACACTTGCACTTGTTTCGCGCCTCATTTGCATATTTTCAAGATGGCGGCCTGTTTTTTCTAGGTTAGGGGTGGTCGGATTCAAGATGGCGGCCTGTTGTTTTGTAGGTCAAGGTCAATTGCACTTGTTTCGGTCGTCCTCATTTGCATATTTTCAAGATGGCGGCTTGTTTTTTCTAGGTTAGGGGTGGTCGGTTTCAAGATGGCGGCCTGTTGTCCCCCGTTTTATGCAAATGAGGTCATTGGGTTCATTGGGTATATTCAAGATGGCGGCTTGTTTTTTCTAGGTTAGGGGTGGTCGGCTTCAAGATGGCGGCCAATTGCACTTGTTTCACCCTTCATTTGCATATTTTCAAGATGGCGGCCTGTTTTTTCTAGGTTAGGGGTGGTCGGTTTCAAGATGGCGGCCTGTTTTTGTAGGTGCGTACACGTGCACTTGTTTCACCCTTCATTTGCATATTTTCAAGATGGCGGCCTGTTTTTTCTAGGTTAGGGGTGGTCGGATTCAAGATGGCGGCCTGTTTTTGTAGGGCGGTCAATTGCACTTGTTTCACCCTTCATTTGCATATTTTCAAGATGGCGGCCTGTTTTTTCTAGGTTAGGGGTGGTCGGATTCAAGATGGCGGCCTGTTTTTGTAGGGCGGTCAATTGCACTTGTTTCGCTCTTCCTCATTTGCATATTTTCAAGATGGCGGCCTTTTTTTGTAGGTTAGGGGTGGTCGGTTTCAAGATGGCGGCCTGTTGTCCCCCTGAAAATATGCAAATGAGGTCTCTGGGTTTTTCCCCACTGTTTTCAAGATGGCGGCCTGTTTTTTGTAGGTTAGGGGTGGTCGGTTTCAAGATGGCGGCCTTGTTGTCCCTGAAAATATGCAAATGAGGTCTTTGGGGTCGTTTTCAAGAGGGTGGTTTGTTTGTGTGTGTTAGGGGTGGTCGTGTTCAAGATGGCGGCTTGTTTTTGTGTGTGAGGGGTGGTCGTTTTCAAGATGGCGGCCTGTGATCCGCTGAAAATATGCAAATGAGGTTCAATGGGCTATAAAAGGAGTCCATTTTTAGGGAAAGGGTGTATTCAATCTGACTTACCTGATCTGTCTCCCTGCCTACCTGCCTGCCTGCCTCTGTCAGCCTTGCTTGCCTATCCGCTTGTATGAGACGAAAAGCATGAGACGTGGAGCACATTTTCCCTTCGATCCAGCCGCACCTCCGGTTGAAGTCTTGCCTGAAGATGCGCGTGTCAGGGCCATTTATCAACGACACTGGTCTACCATACGCCATTGTTTTCATGTATTACAAAAATTCAGAGTTTTTTTTTCACTGTTAATTGTATTTAAAATTCAATACTTACATATAATTGGTATTAAATTCAATTGTGAATACGTTCATTGTGTGTTAATAAAAAAATAGTAGAAAATTAAAAAAAATGTGTTCTTTTTTCCTTTTTTAATAGTCAAATAGCTCCAAAAACGTCTATTTCCATTCTTGCGCATGCGCAGAATGCTGATAGTTCAACCCACACCAGTCCATCAGATGGCCCTTCATCTCACCTTCACATTGATACCTCACTCGACCCCATTGCACCACTAGGGGCGCCTCTAACCCAAAAAAGGTGTTTTGAAGATTACGCATGCGCAGAATGCTGATAGTTCAACCCACACCCAGTCTATCAGATGCGCCTTCACGTTACCTTCAATTTGATACCTCATTCGACCCGATTGCACCATTAGGGACGCCTCTAACCTCAAACAGGCTATTTTTGAAGATTGATATTTTTCATATTATCTTCGCGCATGCGCAGAATTACCCTGATTCAAGCCCACACCCAGTCTATCAGATGCTCCTTCACGTCACCTTCAATTTGATACCTCACTCGACCCCATTGGACCACTAGGGACGCCTCTAACGCCAAAAAGGTTATTTTGCACATCGATATCAACATCTGGTGTACGAAGTTTGTTTTGTTTTTTTTTGTTTTTTTTTTATTTTGGAGGTAGTGGATCGAGTGAGGTATCCAATTGAATCACGGGTGTCGTCCTGGTTATCTTCTTGTTGTATGTCCCCCTCCATTCTGTTGTTGTTGTCTTGTTCACTTCGCCCGAGTTCTTCTTCTGTACTTATTAACCTCGTTACATCTTCAAGAACGCGTTGAAAACTGGAGACAATAGTGATTCCGCCATCTTCTTCTCGGGTAATTATCTCGCTATGTTCTTCTGTACCCCTATTCCTTGGATCTCTAGGTTGATGGGTGAATAAGGCTCGTCGTCTTAAACTCATGATGTGTAGTTGTTAATAAATGTGAACATACACGTTATTTACAGTCGGCTGTGTGTGTGTGTTTCAAGATGGCGGCTTGTTTTTTGTATGTTAGGGGTAGTCGGTTTTCAAGATGGTGGCCAATTGCACTTGTTTTCGGTCCTCATTTGCATATTTTCACTTTCCCGATCCCCAGCATTCCACTTTCCCGATCCCCAGCCTTCATTTGCATATTTTCAAGATGACAGGGGATTTTGAAAATATGCAAATGAGGTCAATGGGTGCATGTGCACTCATTGACACCGGTGTCAATGAGTGCACCTCCACAAAAAAAAAAAAAAAGTTCCGGCAAAAAAAAAAAAAAAAAAAATGTATTCATGCGCGGTGATGCGGTTTGGCCGTGGTTTTGGCGGTAATTCGGTTTCGGGAAAAAGCTTCCGCGGAGAAAAAGTAGTCCCTACATAAAATGGTCCGATTGGGTCGAGTGAGGTATCAAAGTGAAGCTTATGTGAAGGGGCATCTAATGGGCTGGGTGTGGGGTTGAACTATCGGCCTTCTGCGCATGCGCGGTGGTCGAAGGGTATGAAAATAGCCGTGTTGGAGCTAGGCAAGCCCCTAAGGGTCCGATGGGGTCGAGTGAGGTATCAAAGTGAAGCTTATGTGAAGGGGCATCTAATGGGCTGGGTGTGGGGTTGACATATCGGCCTTCTGCGCATGCGCGGTGGCCCAAGGGCATGAAAATAGACGTTTTGGCATCTAGGGGAGCCCCTAATGGTCGAATGGGGTCGAGTGAGGTATCAACGTGAAGCCTAGGTGAAGGGGTATTTGATGGCTGGGTGGCTGCATGTAAATTTTTTCCTGAAAAAAAAAATACGGAACACGGACTTTATCGAAAAACCTGGAAAAATGCCTATATGGGGTATGAGGGGTATATAGGTCGCCGGGCTTAACGGGGCTTGTCTATCAACAGAGTTATCTTCCCCTAGTTCCAGGGTGGGTGTATGTAAAAATTTTCCTGAAAAATACGGAATACGGACTTTATCCTAAATTACGGGAAAATGCCTATATGGGGTATGGGAGGTATAGGACCATCCTGGGAAACGTACTTCTATACATTTGCGGTAGGGTTGTGAGGTCTCGTTTTTCTTTCCAAAGCACACCCAACTAACACCAGCTCCCAGCATTCTTTTTCCCCAGGCCAGATAGGGTTAACAATGAAAAATTGAATCGCTCTATATACATGTGTGTCGGGCTAATATTTTTGTCATTCTTCAGTATGGCATCGCGGGGCAAAGAGCTCGCGTTCTTTCAAGTGACGTCTAAGGTGCTTCTTAGCGTATATGAACATGAATTACACCTTATCGAGGAACACCCGATCGAAGTGAAATTAATTTTAAGCCTTGACGGGTGGACACAATTGACACGTGTTTTACAAGCCAAAGAACCCGAAGTCGATTTTTTACCTGTCGGTGTGGATGTGTACCTGCGGCGGAGTAGAGAGAAATCATTTTTTCCCCGGTTAGAACAGTGCGGTGGTCACGGAATTGTACTTTGGCCAGCATTATGGGCGGCGCTGAAAACTATCATTAGCCAAGTTGACGCCGTACTCTATCCGGACATCCAATCCACCATCATAACCCAAGATGGCGGCCTTTTTTTTCTAGGTTAGGGGTGGTCGGTTTCAAGATGGCGGCCTGTTGTCCCCCTGAAAATATGCATTCATTGGGTATATTCAAGATGGCGGCTTGTTTTTTCTAGGTTAGGGGTGGTCGGCTTCAAGATGGCGGCCAATTGCACTTGTTTGACCCTTCATTTGCATATTTTCAAGATGGCGGCCTGTTTTTTCTAGGTTAGGGGTGGTCGGTTTCAAGATGGCGGCCTGTTTTTGTAGGTGCGGACAATTGCACTTGTTTCACCCTTCATTTGCATATTTTCAAGATGGCGGCCTGTTTTTTCTAGGTTAGGGGTGGTCGGATTCAAGATGGCGGCCTGTTTTTGTAGGGCGGTCAATTGCACTTGTTTCGCTCTTCCTCATTTGCATATTTTCAAGATGGCGGCCTTTTTTTTGTAGGTTAGGGGTGGTCGGTTTCAAGATGGCGGCCTGTTGTCCCCCTGAAAATATGCAAATGAGGTCTCTGGGTTTTTCCCCACTGTTTTCAAGATGGCGGCCTGTTTTTTGTAGGTTAGGGGTGGTCGGTTTCAAGATGGCGGCCTTGTTGTCCCTGAAAATATGCAAATGAGGTCTTTGGGGTCGTTTTCAAGAGGGTGGTTTGTTTGTGTGTGTTAGGGGTGGTCGTGTTCAAGATGGCGGCTTGTTTTTTGTGTGTGAGGGGTGGTCGTTTTCAAGATGGCGGCCTGTGATCCGCTGAAAATATGCAAATGAGGTTCAATGGGCTATAAAAGGAGTCCATTTTTAGGGAAAGGGTGTATTCAATCTGACTTACCTGATCTGTCTCCCTGCCTACCTGCCTGCCTGCCTCTGTCAGCCTTGCTTGCCTATCCGCTTGTATGAGACGAAAAGCATGAGACGTGGAGCACATTTTCCCTTCGATCCAGCCGCACCTCCGGTTGAAGTCTTGCCTGAAGATGCGCGTGTCAGGGCCATTTATCAACGACACTGGTCTACCATACGCCATTGTTTTCATGTATTACAAAAATTCAGAGTTTTTTTTTCACTGTTAATTGTATTTAAAATTCAATACTTACATATAATTGGTATTAAATTCAATTGTGAATACGTTCATTGTGTGTTAATAAAAAAATAGTAGAAAATTAAAAAAAATGTGTTCTTTTTTCCTTTTTTAATAGTCAAATAGCTCCAAAAACGTCTATTTCCATTCTTGCGCATGCGCAGAATGCTGATAGTTCAACCCACACCAGTCCATCAGATGGCCCTTCATCTCACCTTCACATTGATACCTCACTCGACCCCATTGCACCACTAGGGGCGCCTCTAACCCAAAAAAGGTGTTTTGAAGATTACGCATGCGCAGAATGCTGATAGTTCAACCCACACCCAGTCTATCAGATGCGCCTTCACGTTACCTTCAATTTGATACCTCATTCGACCCGATTGCACCATTAGGGACGCCTCTAACCTCAAACAGGCTATTTTTGAAGATTGATATTTTTCATATTATCTTCGCGCATGCGCAGAATTACCCTAATTCAAGCCCACACCCAGTCTATCAGATGCTCCTTCACGTCACCTTCAATTTGATACCTCACTCGACCCCATTGGACCACTAGGGACGCCTCTAACGCCAAAAAGGTTATTTTGCACATCGATATCAACATCTGGTGTACGAAGTTTGTTTTTTTTTTTGTTTTTTTTTTATTTTGGAGGTAGTGGATCGAGTGAGGTATCCAATTGAAGCTGACGTGAAATGCTTCACAATGATACCTGACTCGACCCGATTGGTCCACTAGGGGCGCCTCTAACCCCAAAAAAAAGGTATTTTGAAGATTGATGTTGATTGATGTTGATATCGATGTTTGGCGTTAGGGCAGCCCCTAGTGGTCCAATGGGGTCGAGTGAGGTATCAATGTGAAGCATTTCACGTCAGCTTCAATATGATACCTCACTCGACCCGCTACCTCAAAAAAAATTTCTTGACCTTGTGTACGAAATTTTTTTTTTTTTGTTTTGAAAAAAAAAAAAAAAATTCTGAAAAAAATTTTTTTTTGGGGAAAAAAGCATGATTGGAGCTGATGTTAAGTTGGAGTGCTTATGAAAGAAGTTTCTCTTTCGGAAAGATGGGTTGGCCCTGAAAAGGGCCTTTGATAGTGTGATACGACACACTTAAGCGCGGAATATTCGCTTCACGCCTCCTACATGTTTTCGACATATGGGACATCTTATCTTGAAATGCACCTCTCCGGCGTCAACGCATCGGCATAGGGCTCCTTCACACGTCAGTTGGATCCAGCAATCCTTGCACATACACAGATGTCCACAGGGTAGAACCGCGTATAAGCTTTCTTCATTCGTGCAGATACTACATTGTTTGATTTTTTCTTCATTATGTCGTAGTTTCTTTTGTCTGGCAAAATCTCATCTGTGTGTCGGCATCGTACTCTTGTTTCAGTGTCTGCAGTCGAGGTGGTTGTTGTCGTTGATGGAGGTCTAGTAGTTAACCATACACTGGCTAGTTCTCTATCACGGGTGTCGTCCTGGTTATCTTCTTGTTGTATGTCCTCCTCCATTCTGTTGTTGTTGTCTTGTTCACTTCGCCCGAGTTCTTCTTCTGTACTTATTAACCTCGTTACATCTTCAAGAACGCGTTGAAAACTGGAGACAATAGTGATTCCGCCATCTTCTTCTCGGGTAATTATCTCGCTATGTTCTTCTGTACCCCTATTCCTTGGATCTCTAGGTTGATGGGTGAATAAGGCTCGTCGTCTTAAACTCATGATGTGTAGTTGTTAATAAATGTGAACATACACGTTATTTATAGTCGGCTGTGTGTGTGTGTTTCAAGATGGCGGCTTGTTTTTTGTATGTTAGGGGTAGTCGGTTTTCAAGATGGTGGCCAATTGCACTTGTTTTCGGTCCTCATTTGCATTTTTCACTTTCCCGATCCCCAGCATTCCACTTTCCCGATCCCCAGCCTTCATTTGCATATTTTCAAGATGACAGGGGATTTTGAAAATATGCAAATGAGGTCAATGGGTGCATGTGCACTCATTGACACCGGTGTCAATGAGTGCACCTCCACGAAAAAAAAAAAAAAAAGTTCCGGCAAAAAAAAAAAAAAAAAATGTATTCATGCGCGGTGATGCGGTTTGGCCGTGGTTTTGGCGGTAATTCGGTTTCGGGAAAAAGCTTCCGCGGAGAAAAAGTAGTCCCTACATAAAATGGTCCGATTGGGTCGAGTGAGGTATCAAAGTGAAGCTTATGTGAAGGGGCATCTAATGGGCTGGGTGTGGGGTTGAACTATCGGCCTTCTGCGCATGCGCGGTGGTCGAAGGGTATGAAAATAGCCGTGTTGGAGCTAGGCAAGCCCCTAAGGGTCCGATGGGGTCGAGTGAGGTATCAAAGTGAAGCTTATGTGAAGGGGCATCTAATGGGCTGGGTGTGGGGTTGACATATCGGCCTTCTGCGCATGCGCGGTGGCCCAAGGGCATGAAAATAGACGTTTTGGCATCTAGGGGAGCCCCTAATGGTCGAATGGGGTCGAGTGAGGTATCAACGTGAAGCCTAGGTGAAGGGTATTTGATGGCTGGGTGGCTGCATGTAAAATTTTTCCTGAAAAAAAATACGGAACACGGACTTTATCGAAAAACCTGGGAAAATGCCTATATGGGGTATGAGGGGTATATAGGTCGCCGGGCTTAACGGGGCTTGTCTATCAACAGAGTTATCTTCCCCTAGTTCCAGGGTGGGTGTATGTAAAAATTTTCCTGAAAAAATACGGAATACGGACTTTATCCTAAATTACGGGAAAATGCCTATATGGGGTATGGAGGTATAGGACCATCCTGGGAAACGTACTTCTATACATTTGCGGTAGGGTTGTGAGGTCTCGTTTTTCTTTCCAAAGCACACCCAACTAACACCAGCTCCCAGCATTCTTTTTCCCCAGGCCAGATAGGGTTAACAATGAAAAATTGAATCGCTCTATATACATGTGTGTCGGGCTAATATTTTTGTCATTCTTCAGTATGGCATCGCGGGGCAAAGAGCTCGCGTTCTTTCAAGTGACGTCTAAGGTGCTTCTTAGCGTATATGAACATGAATTACACCTTATCGAGGAACACCCGATCGAAGTGAAATTAATTTTAAGCCTTGACGGGTGGACACAATTGACACGTGTTTTACAAGCCAAAGAACCCGAAGTCGATTTTTTACCTGTCGGTGTGGATGTGTACCTGCGGCGGAGTAGAGAGAAATCATTTTTTCCCCGGTTAGAACAGTGCGGTGGTCACGGAATTGTACTTTGGCCAGCATTATGGGCGGCGCTGAAAACTATCATTAGCCAAGTTGACGCCGTACTCTATCCGGACATCCAATCCACCATCATAACCCGTACACTCACCTCGGATTGTACCCTAATAATATATCCTGATCGCATCGATCTCATTGCCGATGATTCCCGCTGTTGGTGCGTCCCAGAGCCCGCCCGTGTCTCTTTATCTTCCGAAGGCTGGACGACCTTGAAACGTGTGTTATTCGGTCATTTGAATGGAAATACTATCTACCTGGATCACGATGTATACATTTTTCGCGGCCCTTTTTTTGCCCGATTGATCTCTCTCAAACGAGGCGGATTTACACTCGATCCCGAACTATGGACGGCTTTACAAAAAATAGTTCCTGTGGTGGATAAAGTATTTTCTGCACACGACCCGCCTCTCACAGAATAGTATAAATACCAGGGGAAGAGACAGAGTGTGTATCATTTGGACATTGAGAGCAAGCAAGCATGTCGTTTCCACTACGTGCCATTTTGCCTCTTACACACAGTGTGCGCTTATACGTGTATGCAGATAAAGTCAAACTGGCGGAAGACCATCTAGCTATTTACTGGACCCCCGCAGAAATGTTATGGAATCCCGTGACACTAGAGCGTGATGGGTGGAATAAGTTGAGACGGGTATTGCGCGGGGAATTGGACGGAGAGCTCATCCATCTGGATAATGCCATGTACCTCTATACCCTATCCTCCCACCGCATACGTCTAGGCCGGTACAAAGATGCGCGCAGTATCAGCATAACTCTCTCTGTGTTTGACGCCTTGAAGAAAATAATGCCTATTGTCGATCAGTTAATGTCACCGGACGATCGATCCCCTCAGCAATTAGCGTGGGTTCGTGCTACAGAAGAGGCGTTCCCTGAACCGGGTGCAAGACTAGCAAAATTTTGTTTCTGTAAGACTACTACAGCCGAGAAAAAAAGGCCTATATGTGGAAAATGCAGAGCGGCTAGATGGTTAGTATCACCCTGGGACGAAGAGGAGACGGACGGGGCGAACTCAGTATCACCCCGGGAAGAGATCGACTCACCTGTGACGGAGGCCAACGAAGTGTGTGATGCGGCGGCAGTCGGGGAACAAGGAGATTCACCAAGTATTAACTGATTTGTATTATAATCCAACGAGTGCAGCTGCCTATAGTGGTGTGGGGGCATTGACTCGAGCGGCCCAAGGCATCAGTCGAAGTGAAGTTCGAGACTGGTTAAAAACCCAAGATACGTACAGTTTACATCGAGCTGTCCGACGTCATTTTCGTCGTAACCGAGTCATTGTGGGAGGCATCGACGCGCAATGGCAGGCGGATTTGGTCGACATGAGTCGATTTGCACCTGACAATAATGGAAATCGATACATATTGACCTGTATCGATATTCTATCGAAATATGCCTGGGTCCTACCCGTGCGTACCAAAACAGGAGAGAATCTCATAGCCGTGTTTCAGCAGATTTTCAAGACGGGACGCAAACCTCTTTATTTACAAACAGATGAAGGCACAGAATTTCTCAACCGACCCTTTCAAGCCTTTCTTAAGAAAAAGAAGGTATTTTTTTTTCACACGTACAATGAGACGAAAGCATCGGTAGTGGAACGCTTTAATCGCACCTTCAAAGGACGCATGTACAAATATTTTACGGCTCAAAACACGCGACGCTACCTGGATGTACTTCCTCAACTGGTACAAGGCTACAATAGGGCCTATCATCGCAGTATCCAGCGAGCGCCCCGTACTGTGACAGAAGGGAACGAACATCAAGTCCGTGCTACGCTGTACTCCTCCTCCAGTGCACCCCTGACGGCACCCCGTTACAAACGGGGAGATACGGTGCGGATCAGTAAAGTGAAAGGCCAATTTGAGAAAGGCTATTTACCGAACTGGAGTGACGAACACTTTGTCATCGTGCGCCATAAACCTCGACAACCCCACGTCTATCAACTGGAAGATCTACAAGGCGAGAGACTGCAAGGCACGTTTTACGAGGCAGAATTACAACCCATAGTGAAAACACCGAAAGACTACTACACGGTGGAAAAGATTTTGAAAACGGAACGTCGACGTGGGATTCCCTATCATTTCGTCAAATGGCAAGGCTGGCCTCGTTCCTTTAATTCCTGGGTATCCGGCCGTGACATGAAACGTCTATAAATGCTAACGCCTATCACCACCCACCTTCAGTGTAGGACTGTACCATGGATAGTACACGTCTACCCGTACTGTTAAGAACACGAAAAGCACAAGTCGGTACTGTGGTGTGTCTAGTCGTGGTGCTGGGTACGTTATTTACCGGTGTGTTCTACGATTTATCGTACGTGATATCCTGTTTCAACACCCTGCGTTCTGCATCATCCACCACGACCACGACCCCACTACCAACCAAGACGTCAAGGGTCCGACACGTCTCAACGCAGACACCTACGTCTACTCCAGCCATCACGTTACCCCGCTATATCCAGCCCACGACCACGATCCGTACGACTACTGCACATCATCATCCTTCTCCATCATCATCATCATCATCCCTGAGAAGCCAGCCTTCCACTCCATCCTCTAGTACTACGACGACACCGCTCAACAGTTTTGAAGTGGACCCCCGTGAATCATACCGTTTACCCCGACAACGGTTTCCCTTCGAGTACTATCCTCTGCGCCGCCAGCCCCGACATTCTAAACGTCAAATCATCCCCTAAAAGAAACGATGGACCCACGATGGCAGCATCCCTTCACGTGCCTCATCGCTGGACCGACCGGGTCGGGAAAATCACATTTTGTTCAACGTCTCATCCAACATGGGCCAGCCCTGATTTCACCGCCTGTAGCGCGTATCCTGTGGTGTTATGGCGCTTGGCAGCCCGCGTACGAGGCACTGGCCCGTGTCCCAGGAGTCACCTTAGTGGAAGGCTTACCGCCTGAAGACATACCTCCAGACACCTTGGTGGTGGTCGACGATCTCATGACGGAAACGGACAGTCGAATCACCCGTCTCTTTACCAAAGGCAGCCATCATCGGCGGTTGAGCATTATTTACATCGTACAGAATCTTTTCAGTAAGAACAAAGAACACCGGAACATTAGTTTGAATGCTCAGTATGTGGTGTTATTCAAAAACCCCAGAGACGCGTCACAAATTACCCACCTGGCTCAACAGATGTACCCTAAGAACACGGCCTTTGTACGAGAAGCCTTTGAAGATGCCACCCAACCTGCGCATGGATATCTCCTCATCGACTTGAAACAAGACACACCCGCTCCCCTGCGATTGCGTACCCTGATTTTTCCCGGTGAACTACAGACGGTGTACACCCCCAAATGAGAGTATAAAAGAAGAAGACAACGGTGGCTAGCCTTCATTCAAGCGTCATGTCTGCACGCGTACGCAAGCACGCGCCCGCTCTGCGGGTATTACGCAGCGCGCCTCCGGAAGTGGGCCGGGCCCTGGTGCGCGGCGCGGATCCCGACTTGGTCCGGTGTTTGTGTGAAGTCGCTCATAATGTATTAAAAGGCAATGTCCCCCTGAGTCCTCTGCAGAAAGGAAAATTGCAACGGCACAAGGCGGGTCTCCGCACGCTGGTCAAGAAGACGGGCAGTGTCAAGCAGAAGAAACAAGTGTTACAGCGAGGTGGATTTCTCGGCGCACTTCTCGCTCCCTTAGCCGCTACGGTACTGGGCCCGTTACTCGGGTCCATCTTGGGACGCTAACATGGAGCATACGAAAAAAATGATGCTGGTCGAACCTCGACTGTTACAGAGTTTACAATCTCCCTATCCCGTCCCGGCCACCGTGCAAAAACTCCAGTCTCTCGATGAAGAAATGAATAGTATACTGCAACGTCCATTGCCCGATCACGAGAAAATTCAACTCTACCATCATACGCTGAACCGGTACCAGACGTTTATGGATCAATATAGAAGAAGTAGTACTAGTAGTAGTACACTACCCACCACTACGCCCACTACATCCCCTCCACCACCACCACCACCACCACCGTCATCCTCGGCCTCACCTGAGCTGGAACAGGAAGTATTGGCCAGTGTGCCTAAAGCCTACAAGACCAGGGCCCGTTTATTGTTGGATCGGGTGAAACAGAATGCCGATATGGATTGGAATGCGGAAGGAAACCTACTGATTCGCAACCAAGTGGTGCCGGGGTCTCATATCACGGATTTAATCAACGATATGGTGCGTTCTCGCAAACACTCTAATCCACCGGGCTGGGAAGCCTTTGCTCAGGGGTTAAAAGACACGCACACCCCTCAAGAATTGGTAGGAAATCGTGAACGCTGGAAGTGGATGCAAGCCCCTTCTCGACGTCTCCCCACTACCCTGGAACGTGGTGAATGGCAACCGCACACGCCACCCACAACACCCCCACGGCGGCCACCTACTTCGTCACCTGTTTGGATGCAAGCGCCCTCTCGACTTTCCCCTATCTGGGAACGTGGTGAATGGCAACCGCACACGCCGACCAAAACACCCGCACGGCGGCCACCTACTTCGTCACCCCTTTTACCACGCCATCCCCTGCAAAGCCCCAGAGCTAAGTCACCGCGACGGTCACAACGCCGAGGTCAGGCGCCCAAGGGTTGGGAACCTTACTAAGGACACACAAATAACTCCTATAAAACCCCGGTGCAGAAGCCAGAAAGTTCAGTCGTCGTCATGTTTTACCTGACGTTGCCCAGTAATAGCTCATTCGACGTGTTTCCTGAGAACACCTTGACCAAGTATGTCACGCAATTACCCCAACCGTTACATTTACCGGGACGCTGGGAATGTGGACTGGTGGATATTCAATACCCTTATTCATGGTACAATGTACAAGACGGAGAAGTATGGTACGAAGTGACCTACGAAGATAAAGTCTACAAACTCATTCTCCCCCAAGGCCAATACGATACACCGCAGACGTTCATACAGGCTCTGAATGGCTTGATGAAGTACAAGGCCCTAAAGTTCAGCACGGGTGCTGCAACACACCTGATATCCTTGAACATCAAGAGAGAGATATTGTTCGATGTCGACGTACACAACGACAGGAGCTCTATCATGCTGACCGCTAACGCGAATGTGAAACTCAGTCCTATGCTACAGCAAATGTTAAGGATGCCTCAATCCGTCTACAAGGGATCCACCATTGTCAACGGGGATTATTTGATGGATATGAAAGTAGGTATGTACGCACTGTACGTCTACTCGGACGCCGTGGACAGCCATATTGTGGGTGATGTGAACACACCTCTGTTACGGGTGGTGCCCATTACCAAGACGTATGGCGAACAAGCCACCGAGAGTTTCAACCATATCATGTACCTGCCCGTACGCCATACCGATATCAACACGATCACGGTGGATATAAGAGATGACAGGGGACGTCCGATCCCATTCGAACGAGGAAAAGTGGTGCTGACACTTGCTCTCCGACAAGCTCGCTCTCCTCACTTCGTATAATGTACGTGCCTTACCAGTGCCATACGCCCAGCTATGCCGACTACTACAAGAAACAAACGGGGGGAAACTTGCCCGTGTTTAGCGGGGCACGCATGCAACGCGGTCACGGATTGGGGAACATCCTGGGCAGCATTATGAAAACGTTTTTACCCATGGTGACACGGGGTGTGAAAGCGGTGGGAAAACAAGCGGTACGCAGTGGATTGCGCGTGGCCGGTGATGTGATGGAAGGCACAGCACCCCGACAAGCTTTGAAACGCCGGGCTAAAGAAGCGGGCAGCGTCTTGATCGCCAAAGCCCTTAAAAGACAAAGACCGACACTGCCCCCATTCATTCAACGTCCAACACCCCAGAGGAGAAGGACTACGCCCCAGAAGAAGAAGAAAAAGAAGAGAAGTAATAGTAGGAGAGACATCTTCGCATAATGGCATACATTCACTCCGAGTCGTGTCCGTCTACCAACAGTGAATTGGATTTGTGGACTGTTCCACCCACCCAAACGAGTGTAGGCGAAGGACGTTGGGTAGAACATCGACCCCTGGCTAGCCTGACGGGGATGGGGCCCGTAGAATTTACCATTGAAAACAAAGATACGGCCTACCTGGATTTAGCCCACACCTACTTGTACGTGAAAGCCAAAATAACGAACAGGGACGGGACGGAGATAGCGGTCGATGCGCCAGTAGGCCCGGTGAATGTTTGGCTGCACTCCTTGTTCCAACAGGTGGATATAGGTCTGAACGATAAACTCATCAGTACGTCCACCAATACGTACCCGTACCGAGCCTACATGGAGACGATGTTGTCGTACGGTATTGATGCCAAAGAATCACACTTACAAGCTGAGCTGTACTTCAGGGATAGACCCGGATACCTGGACAACATAACCGGTGGCAATGCTGGGTTCGAGTCACGCAAAAAACTGGCAGCCAAAAGCAAGTCCATCGATATGATGGGACGACTGCACGCCGATCTGTTCATGCAAGACCGCTACATGATGAACGGTGTATCCATCAAGATCAAGTTGATCCGGTCCTTACCTAAGTTCGCCTTAATGTGCGGTGGAGAGGGCGATATCGATTACCAGATCGTCATTGAAGATGCAGCCCTGTTTGTCCGTACGGTAGATTTGCAACAGGGCGTGTTGCTGGGTCACATGGAAGCCTTAGCGAAAAAACCAGCCATGTACCCCATCCGACGCGTACAGACCAAGGTGTTCTCTGTGCCCACAGGTTCGATGATGGCCAATCGTGAAAATTTATTTCTAGGGGATCTGCCTAAACGTCTTACCCTGGCGTGTGTGACCAACACCGCATTCAATGGAAATTGGGCTGAGAATCCGTTCAATTTTAAACATTTCAACATTAACTTTGTGGCACTGCACGTGGCCGGCCATCAAATTCCAGCCCGGCCATTACAACCGGACTTTACTAAGGGAAACTATGTGCGGACCTACCTGAACCTGTTTACAGCTACAGGACAAAACAACCAGGACGAAGGCAATACCATCAGTCGAGACGACTTTATGAAGGGGTACACATTGTTCGCCTTTGACCTCACCCCCACCTTGGAACACGATCATCAACTGGCTTTGCTCAAGAAAGGAAACCTACGGTTGGAACTGCGTTTCTCCATCCCTGTACCCGACACCATTAACGTGATTTGCTACGCCGAGTTTGATAACGTCATCAGCGTGGATCAC
Source organism: Hanleya hanleyi (assembly GCA_036873755.1). Classification (NCBI taxonomy): domain Eukaryota; kingdom Metazoa; phylum Mollusca; class Polyplacophora; order Lepidopleurida; family Hanleyidae; genus Hanleya; species Hanleya hanleyi. The sequence continues at coordinate 30,123 of JAVTVY010004758.1, forward strand.
CAAAGAAACGTGCTGTGTGACTTCGCCACCTAAGATGGATACAGAGCAGCTGATGAGCATACTCCAGCGAGATCCCAAGATCCCCTTTCGAGGTGTGTTTCCACGCAATGTGTTTCCCACTCACTCCACCACCCCAGCAGCCTACATCCTGAATACAGACCCGAGGAGTGGACCCGGTGAACATTGGATAGCGGTGTACGTGGACACCCTAGGCCAAGGCGAATACTTTGATTCCTACGGACTTGCACCCCTACATGCCGATTTGGTGAAATTCATGGACGTCTCTACTACAGAGTGGCGTTGGAATACGCAAAGATTACAAGGACCCTTGAGTAGTGTGTGCGGACAGTACTGTGTGTTTTATCTCACTCACCGGAGTAGAGGACATTCTATGCCAACCATTGTACATATGTTTGATGATTATTGTCAAGCCGAAGACCGGGATGTCCTCGTCTATGACTGGACGGCCTCTCGTTTTAATGTGCATGCTCCATTTCTCTGGTTAACTTAAAAAAATGTACTGCGCGCGCATCTTGTTTTATTATTGTTATGACGTTATATTGTTATGACGTTGTTGTTCTGACGTTGAATAAAATTGATGAAAAAACACAAAAAAATGATTTGACTTTTTCTCTCTTTATTTAAGTCAACAAGCAAGGATTAGACTATACAAATAGAATACAGGGTACAAATAGTAGGGTATGTACACATAGAATAGTAGTAGTATATACAAAAAAAAGTTTGTCAGGAGTAGGATTCGAACCTACGCGGGTTTCCCCCACCAGCACTTAATACCGGTGCCTTAGACCACTCGGCCATCCTGACTTTTACAGTTTTATAACTCGTGTATCCACAGTTAATGTTCGACATTTTACAAGTCCAAGTATGTAGTGCTCACACCGTCGGCCAATACTTTTCGTTTGGGATAAAAGAAAGTAAAGGCGTCTCGTTGCTGGATATAGGTCCGCATCTGGTGGTCCACCACACGGAATCCACGATTAGTGCCACTCGCACTGGCCTGGCTTTGTAACACGCCCAGGTAGAGATCTTTGTCTATGTTGGGATCGCGCCGGCTCACTCCTTTGCAGCTAAATTTATTTTCCTCTCCTCCATCTCCTCCGTAACAGTAGTAGGTCTTGGAGGAGAGCGCAATCATAGCATCTCCACTCCACTCCAGCTTGAAGAGCCCGGGTGTCCGCTTGTCGTAGGTGTAGTGATCGCGTCGGGGTAGCCACTGGTCCCGTTCCGCCTCATATTGTGCCCGTAACTCGGGTTTGACGAGTGACTCCCAGTCCGGGTGGGAAACGGCCATGTAGGCCGAATCTGTATCCATTTCCATGAGTTGCCAGTCTGAGGGATCAAAATACACACCCATAAAATCATAGATGAATTCCAGCATCCTCAGCTTGGCCATCTGATAGACCATACACCCAATTTGGAGGGGTAAATTATACCGGATAGTCTTCTTGGCTGACGTCACTTCATAGGTGTCGTCATCGATCACCTCCACGGATCGAAACAGCGGGGAATTGACTTTTTTGCGAGCTTGGGTAGTCGTGCAAATGTTCACATTGACGTGCTTATCCTGGTTGGTTACCGTTTTTCCATAATAACCATTGCCAGTGAGTTTCCAACATTCAGCCATGATGGCCTGACTCGGGTCTTGATCACCTTGACGACGGGCCTTCGTCACGAGGTCCGCATTCTCCGCAAAACAAGCCTCAGGTACGTACTGGATCACTTGATAGATTTGAGTAATTTCCAAACCGTGGTTCATGTACCACTGCAGTAAGGGGGTGCCCAGCAAGATTTTTTCGGCCCACATACTTCCAATCAACATGCGGCGCGGTTTAGACAAACACTCGTGTTGCTCCGCATAGGCACCCATGGTCTCTCCAATGTCAGCCCGACCCACCAGCGTGTTCTTGAAGATAGGCGGACACTGGGCGAAGAGGGGCTTGAGAGTGTCGGGAACATGCACATCACATTCTACAAAGCCGTAGAGCTGACCCGAACGAATGGCGTCCAACATCTGGGGTAGACTGAGCAGTCGCCGACGACTCAAGGGATATTCACGCTCTTTTAAGAACCGTTGTAAATGGGGCAGGGCCTGGCACATCGTGTGGAATTCACACTCCCACATCTCAATGAGATGGAATCCTCGCTCTTTGACATAATCACCGTTGATCACTACTTCTTCCCGTAATTCTTGTGCCGATTTTCCACGTCGCTCATTGAAGCGGCCCGCACTAAAATGACATTCGTGACCGTGCCAGTAACACCCGTAAAACTGGAATACAGTAGGTGTGCCTTGTACAAGGGCAAACCCATCGACGGGCAGTCGGCGATCTCCTATCCGCTTCTCTGTGGCGTTGGTCTGGTGACGTATATAAATGGCCCGTCGATAGGCTTCCCAATCTAGCCACTGGTCGGCGAGATGTTTGTACGGCGTCCGTTCAGGTGTAAAATGCCTACCTTCTGCCCACCAACGTGTATAATGTCCACTCGGCATAGGTTGGGCGAGCGACCACAGGTACAAGGCATTGGCGTCAAATCCAATGATTTTGGCACAGGGTTTCCCACTAGGGAGAGTAGTGACGTCCTTCTCATGGTAGCGGTGGAAAATAAGACTGGGGCCACCCACAATGTTCCGCTTCAGACATTCATGCATGTCTGCATCTTTTCGTTGTATGAGTGAAAAGTAGGTTGGACAGTCTTGAAACAGATGGCGAAGCGCCAGACCGGGTAAACTCAAGCACTCTTTGAAGATGTCCACACGCATTTGGCGACGAAAGAGTTGCACCATTTTCTCGGCCGCTTCGAGAAAGGGCACGACGTCCAAATTGTTGTACCACACCAGGAAATCTCGCAACGTCTTCATGCTGTGGCAGTTCCATATCTGCTGGAGTTCGATGTAGGTGGCCTCCGGCAGAGCTTCCCCTTTCAGGTCATTGTAAAACGCTTCCCGAGGTGGTAACTGGGTGTCTTCTAAGCGGTCCAGGCTCGTCATATAGGTGTAAGGAAAGTAACCTTTGGTTTGTGCACAGTCATAGGCCTTGACCCACTGGTCATAGCTACAATTTGGAGCTAAATAGTTCCGTACATCGAGAAAATGCAGTGATGTGGTAGTGAGGGCCATGTGGTTGTTGATCTTCTTGATCACCGACTTGAGGGTATCGGACTGCGCTAAGTAAGGATAGAGAAATTCCTTGACCAGGTTCAAGTCGTATCGCCCCGAATTGAAGCCGAGCACCGGTAACTGACCTAAGTATTGAAGGAACCGTAACTTCAATTTCTTCGCATACGGTTTAGGTAATGGAACATCCTGCGACTGCAGAGGCTGGGACTGCTGGGACTCGGGCTCGGACTCGGACTCTTCATCGTCGCTGAACGCTACACCCGGTTCAGGAATGCGGTCGTCCAGCTGGGTCAGTACGTCGTCGAACTTGGCCACCAACAATTCCGTACTGGCCGCACTCACTCGCTCTAAATACTCCATCATACGGGTGATCAACTCATGGGCTTCTCCCGTGGACACGAAACACACCGGTGCAGCGTCATAGCCAGGTACATTGGATGAAATGCTGACACTGAGGGGGATATGTCGCTGTGTCCACTGCGTTTTAGCCGAAAACAGGTCCATGGGCTCCAACACGGCCTCAAAATCATAGCATGCCCGGTAGGGAAAATAACGGTCCTCTTCCGGTATGATGATACCCTCATCGGCCAGTTCCTGAAAAATAGTAGGTGTATTATGATACACTCCACCCGGATAGACTCGCTTGACACTGTTGTCACAGATTTTCTCGTGGCAATGTAAGCTGTGAGACTGGTTAAACACACGATGGCATTGGGCACAACTGAAAGACTGAGCGTACAGGCTCATATTGGTAATGAGCGAAAAATGACTCACGCCATTGTCATCGAACACATTCACTTTCATCGTAGCAGCATACCGTTCTGTGGATCGACGAACCAATTCAGCCACAAAGGTGTCGTCATCCTCCCGTCGTAATCGATAAACAAAGATATTAATATCGAACAATGTTTCCACATCATCCAAATTCTTAAAGGGAACTCCACGGAAGTGCCGCTTATCCATGTCGTGCTGCTCTAGATATTCTTCCCAATAGCCATCGGCCACTGTGTCACAACCCCGGGGGTGACACTCGTCCAGATGCACGGCCAAACACCGAAACAGACATTTCCGGTCTTTGTAGGGCCCCCTTTTTCCTGCTGTTAATGCATACAGGCCTTGTCGATGAATCAACCACGGGGGAAGTTGTACAGGAGCACCGATCGGGTGATCTCGCATTTTCGTGACGAAAAATGTAACGTTAGTCACCATTTCCACCAACCATTGTGTATTGGGGCGTTGCAGGCGGGCCCACTCCAACGGGTCTAATGTAGTGAGTTGCTCGACCACCGGCTCCAGAGAAATCGCATCCGTGATGGTGAATGGCTGGTCAAACACATACGAATTGTTACTGGGATAGAAATACCGCAGTTGGTCCGTCTCTTTATGTCGTAAGATATACCCAAATGTGACATTCAACTTATAGGCTGTCACCTGATCTTTGAAAATGTTCTCGGCATATGTAGTGAGATACGTGAGGTCCTCCAGCCGAAAATTGTATAAGTCCAAAAGACGACGATCACGGTGAAAACAATGGCGTATGGTAGCCCAGTGTCGTTGATAAATGGCCCTGACACGTGCATCTTGAGGCAAGACTTCAACCGGAGGTGCTGCTGGGTCGAAGGGGAAATCTGCTCCACGTATCATGCTTACTCGAAAAAAGTAAATGGATGGCTGTGCTGGCTGCGTGGCTGGCTGGCTGGCTGGCTGGGAGACAGGTCAGGTAAGTCAGATTGAATACACCCTGGCCCTAAAAAATGAACTCCTTTTATAGCCCATTGACCTCATTTGCATATTTTCAGCGGACAACAGACCGCCATCTTGAACACGACCACCCTAACACACACAAACATGCCGCCATCTTGAAAACGACATAGGCAAAGACCTCATTTGCATATTTTCAGCGGACAACAGGCCGCCATCTTGAAACCGACCACCCCTAACCTACAAAAAACAGGCCGCCATCTTGAAAACAGTGGGGAAAAACCCAGAGACCTCATTTGCATATTTTCAGGGGGACAACAGGCCGCCATCTTGAAACCGACCACCCCTAACCTACAAAAAAAAGGCCGCCATCTTGAAAATATGCAAATGAGAAAGAGCGAAACAAGTGCAATTGACCGCCCTACAAAAACAGGCCGCCATCTTGAATCCGACCACCCCTAACCTAGAAAAAACAGGCCGCCATCTTGAAAATATGCAAATGAAGGGTGAAACAAGTGCAAGTGTGCGCACCTACAAAAACAGGCCGCCATCTTGAAACCGACCACCCCTAACCTAGAAAAAACAGGGCGCCATCTTGAAAATATGCAAATGAAGGGTGAAACAAGTGCAATTGGCCGCCATCTTGAATCCGACCACCCCTAACCTAGAAAAAACAAGCCGCCATCTTGAATATACCCAATGCACCCAATGACCTCATTTGCATAAAACTCATTAACAGGCCGCCATCTTGAAACCGACCACCCCTAACCTAGAAAAAAAAGGCCGCCATCTTGAAAATATGCAAATGAGGACGAGCGAAACAAGTGCAATTGACCTTGACCTACAAAAAAAACAGGCCGCCATCTTGAATCCGACCACCCCTAACCTAGAAAAAACAGGCCGCCATCTTGAAAATATGCAAATGAGGCGCGAAACAAGTGCAAGTGTCCGCACCTACAAAAACAGGCCGCCAGCTTGAATCCGACCACCCCTAACCTAGAAAAAACAGGCCGCCATCTTGAAAATATGCAAATGAAGGGTCAAACAAGTGCAATTGGCCGCCATCTTGAATCCGACCACCCCTAACCTAGAAAAAACAAGCCGCCATCTTGAATATACCCAATGCACCCAATGACCTCATTTGCATAAAAGGCCACGCCCACTCATTTGCATAAACTCACGCATGCGCACGCCCACAAAATAATTTCTGCGCATGCGCAGTGAAAACCGTGGTACAAAAGATCAATCCTCCCTACTACTATTCTGGTTTCATATTAGTAAAATTATATGGGTAAATAGTAAGGGTAAATAGTACCTCAAAATATCCCAAACGTTCCAAGTGGCTGGGCGTTTTCAACTATTCCTATTCCACTGCGTACTAAAATTCACTATAAGTACTGCATTGAACTGAGCAAAGCTATCACTGAACAAATTTATGCCGCCATTTTGGATTCGCATTCATTGAATGAACTCCCAGTTTTATGCGAGCTGAACATTTTGGAGCACATTTTCAACAGTGACGTGTTCGAGGTAGTTACGCTCCTATCTAATGAAGATAATACTTACAAATATGTGTGACTATAGTGGGCTAAATCGACACGATTTCGCAAAGTTTGAAACAAGCCTTCTCGAAGAAAATCAAACCGCCCTCCATTTTCTCCCACGTGATCCTTGTGAGCATGCGCATTGACTAGTATCATTTGTAATCTGGTTCCCGAACACTATGGTATAGGGTAACAAGCACCTCCATAATCAGGGCACCAGGCTAACCAGTTCTGACTCGTTTTTCTCTCATATAGGGCCTACTATTGATGAGATATAAATAGAATTTCTATATTTTCAAGCGTCACTAAGTTGATTGGGTCAAACAATATCTCTGAGCAGATTATATTAATCAAATTTCGCAAAAGTGTATGTTATCATAGCACCGTATTTTCCCGCATGTATGTTGATTCGACAAAGTTTCGAGTTTGTTCGGTTCTGTCGGCAAAAGTTGAATGAAATACCGAGAGCAACAGAAAATACTCAATCGAGTCACATTTTTAGCATAGTTGAACTATGTTTCGATCATCTGTTCCGACAGTATAAAAATATATTCTCCGTTATAAATTGTCTGTAAGATGTAACATTTTCTTTAGCCTCTAAATACATACATATTTACATGCATCTCCCTGCTCCGACCTGGGTTCACAGGGGCAATTATATTGTACAAATATGAAAAAATGGCATATTTACCTGGAAGGTTACGTCGTTAATGCCAATTAGATCAGCTAAGATAGCGTTCTGTGAAATATGATCTTCAAGGTCCGACAGGCTGGGAGTTGCAAAAGGTAAAGCGATTTTCTTTCGGTTCTCCCCGATCAACAGCGGGCAAGTCGCCATCTCGCAGAAAGCCCACTTTAATGGACAGAACAGCACCGAACGAGCGACGTGAAAAAACCCCGGCTGTACGTAATTTATCCTAATATATGTTTGTTTGGAAGTAATATCGCGTGTGCATATATTGGAAATGGTGGACAGCATGATTGATTGAAATTGTAGTTTAAGAGCCGCTTCCCATACGGATTTCGCGGCCCATCAACTCAATATTTTATTTAAACTTCACGTTACATGTTGTTAATTTAAGATCTTTTGCAGTGCTAAATATTAAAATAAATAACAGCATGAGAAGCGGAGCCATGCTTATTTACAAATTAATGAACAATAGAAGCGATGAATATATTGTTAGGCATTGGCAGAATAAACCAAAAACTAATTGAGCAATAGAATCATCACCGATATGTACAATTTAACCAAAGCTTGGCGTTAGCGTCAAAAGGGATATGAGACAAAGGCAGGCCGCGGATTATGATTTTGGTGTGTCAAAAGGGGTCGGAGAGAATGGTAACCATTGCTTTATCAAGTAATAATTTGTGACGATAATCGCGCAATTGTTAATGGATAACATGCACAACAAGCTGTCATGATTATCATTTCGAACCGTTAAGTCTCTTTCACACCTTCCTGTCTCAGTGGATCAATCAAAGCCCATAATTTTACAATTTCCGTTTTATTCACTGCTTATTGTGCAAATCCCCCATTGGAATGAAGTTCAAAATCACTTTATCTGATAGCTGAGCAGTTATCAGCACTGTAGATATCGATC
>JAVTVY010004759.1:0-38224 GCA_036873755.1 Hanleya hanleyi
AATGATACATGTACATATCTCTGATACCATTCAACTGTTCAATATGAAAGTTGGTGCATCATCAATACCTCAAGAGACTTTCAATAAATTAGCAAACCGTTTTTTCTGATTGAATGGAAACCTTGGTGGCCATTGTTTATTAATGATACATGTACATATCTCTGATGCCATTCAACTGTTCAATATGAAAGTTGGTGCATCATCGATACATCAAGAGACTTTCAATAAATTAGCAACCTGGTTTTTCTGATTGGATGGAAACCTTGGTGGCCATCTTTTATTAATGATACATGTACATATCTCTGATGCCATTCAACTGTTCAATATGAAAGTTGGTGCATCATCGATACATCAAGAGACTTTCAATAAATTACCAAGCCGGCTTTTCTGATTGCGCGGAAGCGTTGGTGGCCATTTTCAATTTATGCAAAATCATTAATGATACATATCTCCAATACCATTCAACTGCTCATTTTGAAATCTCATTACCGACATATCTCAAGAATGACATCCCTGGGCACACCATATGGCCATGACCCAGAAGCCTATCGAATCAGGACCCAGAGCCGAGGGGTTTTCAAATGCGCAGCTTCGTATTTTTTTTTTGAAAAAAAACCTCTTGGTCCTATGGATAGTCACGTAAAAAAAAATTAATGTCCTACATAAAATAGCGAGAAAAAAAGTCCGGGTCCCCCCACTGTTTGCACCGGTCCTACCCCATCAATAAATTTTGCACGGTCCCTAAAGACCAAACTAAGGATGGTGACCAGTGAATGGTCACCATCATTAAAATTAGGCCCGACATGTTTATGATAGCACTTAATTTTGACTCTACCCTCCCACAGGATGTGGGAAGATTAAAACAGGGTATGTTGAACTTCAAAGATTTAATCTAGTTGAGAATAGTCGAACTAAAATTATAATGAACAAAACAGAGTTTATACTACATCAATTAAAACAAAAATGGTAAAACATACTGAAATACAACTGGGATGTTGACATTATGGTATGCCTGGACATTATGAATTTATATATATATGGATTCACTTGTTATTATCACAGCCTGGTGGTATACAGACTATGCCAGGCTACATGGACATCGAGAAAGTCTTCGATTCGGTTGACTAGAACTTCGTAAAAAAAAACGATGGAATTTCTCAATTTTGAGAAATCTATTCGAAAATGAGTGGAGAGATGTTACAAGATTGTCCGTGCGTGTCAACGGATTCAATTCCTCTTGTCTTCAGGTATCTCGTCACTGTCCCAAGAGTGATCTTCTGTCTCCCTATCTATTTCTACTGCAGAAATGTTAGCTCAGAAACAGCAAAATATTAACGAAAAAAAATTTAACAACATGGAATTCATATTAGCCCAATATGCAGATGATACAACGACTTTCCTTGAAGCAATCTCAGAAAACTTAAACTCATGGTTGGAAATCCTCAAGTTTTCAGATTTAAATATAAATTTAAAATATACAAATTGAAATAGCAGTTTGATTGTTCACTTTACGCCTTCAGTTTGCTATGTCTAAAATCCACGTTAAATTTAGGAGAAATGGTTGAACGAAATTATGAAGATAAATTAAAGACCATTGGATTGTAGATGAAATTGAGGTCAAAGAGAAGTATTTGGCCAATGGGTATAGTGGTTATTTTGAAATCAGTGTTATCTAAACTAAACTATTTATTCTCATATCTTCTAGACCTTCCAAAAGAAGTAATTGAGCCCATCAAGAAGAGCTGCTTCGACTTTGTTTGGAACGGAAAACCCGATAAAATAGCTGGGAAACAGGCAGTCAAATATGTAAAGGATGGAGGACTGAGTATCCCTTCATTAAAGCACTTTCTTCAAGTTCAGAAAATCTTCTGGTTACGACGATTATTAATGGGTAAACCAAAACGGAAAGATGTTTTTTATTGACAGTTTTTCCCGATTCAATGAATCCCCATCATTCTTCCAAATATCTTTCCACTGACTAGAACTAACAAAAATCTCAATAAACAACACTTTTCTTAAAGTGCTAATGCAGCGAAATTGTCAATTTCATTTTTATCATGAAATTTTACGGTTTGGGATTTCTGCTTTAATTTAATAAAATTCTCACAGAGAGTTTTAAACAGGAAGATATCATATTTTGCTACGAAACACAAGGGGGTTAGCAGATAAAGTGCGACATTTACGGTCGCCATGTTTTTCGTATATGTGACGTCATAAGTATGACATGCAAGCCAGCGATATATGCGTAGCATATGGCGAAGGCCAATATCCATAGACTTAATTCACATTGTTGTTGAGTTAATACTGTTGATATCCATCACTGTCTTCGTATGGTAACGTGCCAGGAATGAAAGAAAGAATCTAGTCGGCCACGTGTCCGTGCATGATCAGTTAAAATGATTTATTTACCTGAATTCGCGGGCAGTACCGTAGTTGGACGAATGCATGCAGTTACTATCTGATTCACATAGGAGGGAACGGGGTTTTCGTGGATTTATCAGATAATAAATCACATCAGCTGTCGAAACTCACAATATATTCCAAACTCTGTCTATGCAATTATTTGTCATCAAAAATATTCCCCTGGCATTAGAAATTATTTTAAAAATCTTCAAAGTTTGTATCGTCTGAGTAACTGCATGTTGAATACATGGTCATGCCGGTAACCGGGTAAGTGAAAAGATTAGTGAGCTCAGCTTTCTCTAGGCCATGCACCATCATAATTTCAGAATACTACGTAAAATATTAAATTGAAGTTTACATACCGAGAAAACTAACATTTCAACTAAAGAAGATTAAAACAACAACAAAACAACAAACAGGACAAAGACAACATTGAAAAACGAGTCTCTCGGGAGTATCTGAATAAAAAATAAACATGAAATTAGTTCAACATTATTCTGAAAAAATTACATAATGCTAAAAAATTGTCTGTGATAATAAACGAGAAGGGTGCAAGATAATTTTACCGACAGCACAGAAAAATATATAAGAGAAATATAAATTCTGATAAAAAAATATTATTCAACAATTTTGAATGGCTTTTTTTTTCTCATACCGCACAAACTTATGAACAGTTTACATTTGCTTTCATAACCGATCATATTGTGGAATGCAAATAGAATATAGATCTAGAGTGAATGGAAGAAATTCTTAATAAAGCCTTCACTTTTTGCACAAGAAAACCGGAATGTGAAGTTGAAGACCGAAGACTGTTGTTTTTGCACGCGGACCTCGGCGGGAGCACTTCAGACGGGCCGCTTCAGACGTCGTGATAGATTTGGGCATTCCAATTTAGAGCATATAATATTATGTTTTTAGATCTAATTTAAAGTTGATTGTAATGGGAAGAAGAAAACATATCTCTCTGGGGATAATGAAGATCGATCTTCGTTATTTTCTTGAAGTTGGGAATCCTTCCGTGTAATGATAAGTGATACACCGTAGGCAAATAAAATGCGGACACTGGCAGATAAATTTTATAAATATCGTACAAAACAAATTTATATAGACTACAGATTCTTGGTAATTAATTTGACCAGATAAAAATTATAATGGAACTGCTCAGTGGAATTTGAAGTCATTTCTATGGCAATGAATTCAATTTAGCCGGGTTGCACACGGTAGGCTTTGCTCGGTCGCGGATGCGGTGCTTTTTGTATCTTCATTAGGTCCATACAAATTGTCTGTATTCATTCACAGGTATGTCTTATAATAAACCCTTGTCATACTTAATTTCCTGATGAACATTAAATTCAAAAATTTTATTAAACAAACCAGTATATTGGCCTCGAGGACGGGCTTGCCTCCCTCCAAACACTGTCCGCCATGCAGAGCCCAGACTCCAGCTGACCATCTGTCATACTTATGACGTCATCATATTTGTAAACAAAGCCATGTAAACGGTCGCACTTTTAAGAGCACAATTGCACGCTCTTTTCCTTTTGAAATAAGAACTTCTCCTTGTCCGATTTTCCTCATGGATATAGCAAATTAATCACGAAAGAATAGAGAATCAAATTATTTAATAAAAATTTCGCTGCATTAGCACTTTAAGTTGAAAGTCAATTTGAAATGGGAGGCCGCAGTGGGGCAGGCACTCGGTGACGAAGATTGGTGTAAAATTAACATTAATGGGAATAAATGCACCAATGACGGTTTAATTTCTATGCTTACAGTATTGTTTTTTTAAATCTGGAATTAACGAGACAATGTAAATATATATACCAACAATATACAGTTGGTATGTCAGTAATGGATAATGGTGAGCGGTATGGATTTTTTCCTCTTTGTCTATTTGAGAAGAAATGTGGAAAAAAGTATCAATTACAAGCGTCTAGTCCGTCATTCATAATTCAGCCGTCCATTAAAGAATATCCGGGTCCATAATTAAAAGACCTATTCCACATTCCATATAACAGTATTAACACCAAATTCAAGAAGACAATCATAGTATACATAAACATATGCTAGTTTCCTGCAAGAGAGAAGTGGTGAACAGTTTTCAATGATGCCGACAAGACATCATGATGTTTCAAAAAAATAAAATCCGTGTCGCTGATCAGTATTCTTAATCCATAATAATAGTTGTAAAGTCATCTAGAGAATGATGTATCTCAGTCACGCTTTGATTCTGATTGCTCATATGAGCACCATGGGGATCTTGAAGTACATGGGTTCATACGGCCCCTAGCCCTGGGTTAAGCGGAATTAGACACAAGTTACGAAACGTAACGCCATAGATCTTGCACGCTACGCTCGTATTTTGCTATCAGCATGCGATATGTATCGCCAAATTTGAGAAACTTTGCCCTGTTTTATAAGTTTCTGCAACAATGTTTTGTGACGTTGATTAAAATCGTCACATTTAACACAGGATCTAATAAATGCTACTAGGCGAGATATGTATACGCCATATGCAGGTCCCACTGGAATATTACTCTCCAGAATGGGATAGTTTACGATGTCGAAATTGTAATCATCTCTTTTGTCATAAAGTCGACGAGAAAGAATGCCCGCTTCATTTTTATAGAAATATAGATCTAAATATGATGTGCCTGTATGGCTATCTGTAGTTTCCTTCAAATCCAGAAAGTGAATATATATCCTTCACTGTGTCATTTATATAAGATCGTCTATATAGCGTTTGGTGAATGAGATGGAACGGGCTTTAATGGATCGGTTTTTGAAAGCAACTCTATAAACAAAGAAACATCCCGTGAATGATATCTCGTGTATACAGTAGAGCTGAAGAATGCTTTATGGCTTCCGACATTAATATATCTATTAATATGAGGTTTATATTCAGGTTAGGGTACGTTTTAGGGTTATGGGATATAGGTTGCAGCAAACTGGAGCATTTTTTTCAGGAGAACCCTAGGGCCTCACCACAGTCTAACTCGTTTATGCCGTGACGGACCAGTTTAGCAACATTTTCCCGTGCTCGAAATAACTCGAATGCAGCAGTGTGGCCCTGTCGAAAGCGTTCGTAGACTGTAGAGATGCAAACGTGTAACAATGCCGTGTCGGGTTTGAAATTACAGTATTGCTTTTATATTCTGGTATGGATAGTTTAAAACTAAACTCTGAGAAAATCTTTCGATAGATGCTCCTATACTCGTTCCTTGTCCTGATCCTTATATTTCGACGATTGGCTACTGAACTGAAGGCTATATCTCACTACTTTAATTGCATAAACATTTGAAATAACTTTCAATAATACAACTATAATATCACTTTATGATAAGAGGTATTTTGCTACTCAGTATCATAGGTCCATTGGTTCAATGTATACGTTGATGATATTCAGTGTTAATTCTTTAACGGAAGGCGATGGCCAAATATCAAATTGCAACTCCCCGATTCACCATAAATGGAAATTTCAGGAGATGGCCCATTTTAAAGAACTTTTAGAATATTTATTTGAACCAAAAGTATTATCAAGTTGACTGCAATATCGGACTTGTTTTTATTGATGTTCAAGCTTGTTTTTAACTGAATCCATACGAAATTAGTGACGTGCCCATCTATTATTGCTGGTTAGATTTAATAATGGATTGGTCGCAATATCCGAAACTTTTTGCTTTGGTGCGTGTGCAGAAAATAACTATTGAAATCAGTACGGAATATGGGATATTTCAACATCGAGCTTTGTTAGAGTCTATAGAATAAATTCGACAAAAAATACAATGTCTGAACACGAAAGTGAGATTCGGGTGTATTAAAGCACTCATGAAAGGTTCAGTCACTCTCTGTACCGTACTGCTCATAGAGAGAGAGAGAGAGAGAGAGAGAGATTTATTTAACGACACGTTCAGCAACACTACAGCTCTATAGTGACTAACATCTCTGAATAAAGATCAAATTTGTAACAAAAAAATTACATCACAAATCAATCCTTGTCGAACCATCCTTAATCAAATCTCTTATGAGACTTTCCCGTCAATGCTTGTTGTCCATGTTTACATTCGCTGACAAACATTTATGAAACTTTCTTATTAATTCCATGCTCTTTCTTCTTGTGCCTTCAAAATTCAGGCACCATGTCCATATACTTAGCAATGGGACCGCAAAATCGGCCTCAAAGTCCCAAGTAACTCTTTCATGGTTCTCGGGTACTAAAAAAACACCTCCAGCAAAGTTTCTGTCCATCATAACACCATGTCCATTTTCCAAAACCATAGTCTGTTTTCTTAGATTGCTCAGTGAATTCACAGCGGTATGCTCTCGACATCTGAGGAATCTTATTTTCATGCTCTCGAGTGGAGAGACCACCTTTTTCTTCTTCGAACGAGGAGTCCGCACACAATGCCAATCCATCAAAATGACAGGGTCCTCGACATCTATTTCTTCTGCCGAAGTACACGCAGTCTCCGCCGTCGCAAACCATTCCGGAAAACTCGATTTCCTGCTCAGCTACCAAATTAGCAAAAGTCTGTATTATAAAGAGAGCCTCACTGTTCTGGCAAAGCAATCCCGGTTAACCCTACCTGGCCTGGGGGGCGAAATGGCCCCCTACCAAACTTTCTGTGCTATCTCCAGAACGACAAAAAATAGAGAGCTGAAACTGCTTGCATTTATAGTTTATCATATTGGGGTCATTTTGAGCCTATTTGCATAACCAACAAAGGATCATGGGTAAATTCAAGATGCGACCACGAGAGTACCAGAAAAGTGATGTTTTTGTCATATTTCTTCAAAATTTCTCCTTTCCGCGACGAAAAGTGAGCAAAAACTATTTTATTTCACATCACATTAATATTTCCTAATTTATCATGCAGTTTTTGTGGAGAAATTGCATAAATAAAAAATCCGACCGAAAAATCGACCAAAAAATGCCGTTTTTGAAAATGACGTCACTGGTGACGGCCAGCTTGCATTATTTTTTACATTTTCTGGTAGATCTTGGCCCAAGGGTATAGTGTGGTAAGTTTCAGCCCCGTAGCTCACGGGGTAAGAAAAATAATTAGGGCCCCCCCCCCTCCCCCAGGCCAGGATACGTCCCAAGAAGCCCAGGCCAGATAGGGTTAATCGGCATGATAGACACCTCGAAGAGTACAGGTATAAAACACAGGTAAGACAGCACACGCAAACAAAACGACCAATATGCAAATGAACTTGAACCAAAATGTCAGCAAAACTTACTTAGTCTTCAACGTTCACATCCCAGTAAATCTACGGAATATGAGCACGAATTTCAAATACAGTTGGACGATACATTCACGAAACCAATCAAAACTAATTTGTTTAGTCTTCTTCTCTTTGTTCATATTCCTTCATGTCACAATTGCCCAGGCTAATGGGAAAGAGAACAATGGATCGCGATAAATGAAAACAAATATATATGTATGTCTGCGTGTCCACTGATAGTCCATATCAGTCCTGCTTCAGTGTGATCTACAGACAAGATGCACCACTGTTTCAGGACGCGATGATGCGCACCAATGTTCCATAACGCGATGACATGAACGTGTTAACTGATGACACACAAAATTGTCACAGAATGTGATGACGAAGTTCTCCTCTGCAGTCTCTGTTTCGGTGTGGTTATGTCTCTTTATCACGGGACTCACGTGACGCTTCACCACGCGCGCATCACATAGTTTCACTGTGAGTGTAACTGAACCAGTTTTTGGGACAACTTTCCCTGGAAGCCAGGTTTGAGGCAGAAGTTTTTCAATTACACTTCATCAATCTCGAAGTCACAATGTTTTGTCCGCACATCTCGACTGGCTTTCATTCGGGCTCGTTATCTCACAAATGTCTGGCCAATGTAAGGTCTTATCACGTTCAAATGCGTCCTGGCTCTCCGTCCCATGAGCAGTTCCGCAGGTGAAATTCATGTTCTGCTGGGTGGTGTCAACTGGTAATTCAGTGGAAATCTATTAAGCTGATCTTTTGGCTGAACACTGGTTCGGACGTCTTTAGTGCAGACTTGAGTCTTCCTCCTGCCTTATTACCTAACACATTGGAGTTTAGATAGTAGGGTGATCAAAATGTTGAATACCACTTTCTCAAAGACTTCCTTAAATTCTACACTGGCAAACGATGATTCATTCCGATAGAATGGTCTCTCGGTGTGTCGTGCTTTGAAAGTATGTCTAGGAGATGTTGAATTGTGACCATCAATGTTGCGTAAGTTACCGGTTTTACTTCCAGCTACTTTGAATGTGCATCCACAACGACTCGACACTGTCGTTCTTGAAATGATCCTTCATAGTCGAGATGAAGTATTGTCCATGGTTTCTCTGGTCAGTCAACGACCGAATTGGTTCTTCTGCTGGGGTCTTACTGTGGCTCTGACAATTAGTTTGATTGTAGCTAAAAGCAATTTTCCAGTACCGAATGAGAAATACCATTTTGGTCGATCTGGTATGTGGCAAGTGAATCAATGCGTCCGCACTTGCATTCTGCTCAACAGGTCTATATTGTATGTTGTAGTTGTATGCCGCTAATGTAAGGGCCTGTTCCTGGACCCGAGTGGAAGCTGTGAAATTCGCTTGTAGTTGGCGTCGATTGTAACTGGGGTACCTTCAATATATTGATGGAAACATTTGATCCCGCAAATCGCATTCCTTGTCTATTTGAGTGCAGTTTCTTTCGGCCAGCGTCAGAGTCCGTGAAGTGAAACAGAGTGGTCGCTCAGATCCATCTGAAAAGCGAAGTTCCTTGAGTTTTTAACAAATTGATCGATTGACCGATTGAGATTTCGACAGGATATCTATGGGTTCACGCAAATGTCGAGCACCAATAACTCAGGCCAAAGGGCAAAGGCCAACGCCATTTCGGCCTAAACAAGATAATATTGTGTGTAGATATATGAAGGATATATGAGGGGAAGACGATGTGTCGCAAAGCAAAATTGAGGTCACAGGTCAAAGATCACTGGCATCCAAAAACGTCACTTTGGACCAATAAACAGAAAATCATTAAAAAAATCACATTCCGTGTGATTGCATTACAAGAGGTAACAAGATTGAGATCAAAAGACCAAGGTATAATGACCACCAACAACTCACAGAAACATTGACAAAACACGAAAAATTCGTACATTTATTGTTCTGTTTTGGATTGGTTACTAACAAACCACAGTGTAACACACATATATGCGATATGAAACGAAAAGAGAACGTGACGAAATTCATTATCAATATTTTCCTCGTGAAGCAGATATGTGAGTGCGGTATAGTGTCTTTGGGTTTATGCAGTTGAGTTTCGACCCAGGCGCTATACATATCGCTATGGAAAGTTGCATGTGCACTGACGTCAAAATATGATATATATATATTAGTTATTATTTTGCATAATAAAATTGCTTTCTTGGATTCCAAAGTATCATCTTGAACATGTGCATTGGCATTTTACTCTTCTGGTAAGTAAGCTAAAGGAAACTGCAATGCTTATTTTCTCAATAAAAATGAGCTAAATGTATTTATGCCCAGGAAGCTGTAGGCATAACCATGCTCAAGAAAACTCAAGAGCTCAAGAGTGCGGTCAATCTAAGCGGCAATATAATGTTGTCATGTCGCACGGTGGATGGTAAATCTGAACAACATTGCTGAGTATCGTCAATTTGCATCGCAAAGATCTACATGTAGAGATGGTCAATCTGCACAGTGGCTGAATGTGGAACTGCCGTGGATAGTCAATTTCCACGACAGATAATGTCGTCAATCGGTGCTGTAGTGGATCATTTTCAACTGACACGGACAATTGAGTGCCGTAACTCAACAGGTTATGAATGTCGTCATTTGGCCATGTGGTGGGTCCTGGTTGAGGTATTGTCAAGCTGCTTAGCAAATGAATGTCGCCAAGTTGGCACTGTATATAGTAATTACAACATATATAAGGGAGTGGGAAGAGGTGCCGACATACTGACAGAGCCACATGACTTCACAGTATAGTCTTCTGGTTAACATATTATAAAGTACATACCAAGAATCTAACGATTTGTGATATGTGTTGTATCTCAAGTACGCTTTTATTGTACCAGTTCATGTGGCAACTTGGATAACATGATCACACGGCTCCTAGTACCGGCATAAGCGACATTAGATACATGTATGGAGAGCCATGATGGAAACGCTCTGACAACTCGTATATTAGTAATTGGTGAGCTGTGTCTCTGTGACAACTCGTACACTGGGGATTGGTGAGCTGTATCGTCGTCAGATGAAAATAACGACATTTAACACAAAAGACTAGTCTGTAAGGCCCGATGTCGACCCAGCATCAACTTCCCACAATGCCGACCTATATCAAAGCTCAAAAGGTCTGTATAGGGGGCGGGCCTCGGGGACGAAACGTCCACCAGCAGAATCTCGCCATATACAGGTAAAAATTACAACACATATAAGGGAGTGGGAAGAGGTGCAGTCACATGACTTCACAGTATAGTCTTCTGGTTAACCTATTATAAAGTACATATCAAGAATCTAACGATTCGTGATATGTGTTGTATCTCAGGTACGCTTTTACTGTACCTGTTCATGTGGCAACTTGGATAACATGACCACACGGCCCCCAGCACCGGCATAAGCGGCATTAGATACATGTATGGAGAGCCAAGTCGTGGTAAATCTGAACGGCAGATAAATGTCGTCAATTGACTGTGTAATGAGTGTAGTGGTTAATGTGGTAGTAAAGGAATGCCGTTAACATCGACAGCGAACTGTGGTCAATCTGCTTAGCAGATGAATGCCGTCAACTTGCTCTGTAGTTGGTCGTTATAAACTGCTGAGCGGTATCTGGTTACCACTCAATATACTCTCACGGGGGAAAGTCACCCAGTCCATCGGCATTTTTTATAGTATTAACAGTGTACCACAAGAGATGACATTTAATCAGCTCTTTTGTACACCATCCCAGAGCAGGGTGGATCATCTCGCTCAGTGATCCGTATTGGCTTTGGAATATATATTCAAATATATTTGCATCTGTCTTGTCGCTAGGAATGAAATGCCAGTGTTGATTTATTGCTAATGTTATTATATGAATTAGGTCTTTGGATTATGGACGCGGAATTAATGGACGACGGCTGAATATTGTATTGATAGCATACTGAAGTGTATAAAAAATGATACTGTTATAATTACGATGCCTGCAGGAACACGTCAAAACCACCTGCTCAATTAGTTATCTTGTTAATTTGATGGAAGTTGGACAGGTGATGCCAATACATCTGAATCAAACATTTTACAGCTAACAACAGTTCGACTTGGAGATAAGGGCATCTGGTAAGGTATATTCAGAGTGACGGTGTTGATTTACCTTGTATATCAAAAGGCGGCTACTTCTAGTGGATAAAGTGCAAGCCATCAATTAAATCATGATGTAACTAGACATGGGAAGAGAGAAGATGAAAATGATTAGGAAAAGCTTTTACCCCCATTAGTGTGGAAAAAGAAAAACTACCGCGTACCGACAGATGCAAAATCACTTAAGATAAACTGTTATTCAACGGAGTCATTAACAAAGTACCGGTATGTAACATAGCAGGTGATGAGGTGTATAGCACCTGTCTGACTTGTATAATGCTGAAATGCAGAAACGGGGTGTCCATTTTTTTGCTTGATATTGACCTACCGTGTGATATACCGTGTGCCACAGAGAGAGACCTAGACCCATGTCTAGTTACATCATGATTGAATTGATAACTAATATACCAGGTGGTTTTGACGTGTTCCTGCAGGCGTCGTAATTATAACAGTGTCATTTTTTATACACTTCAGTATGCTATCTTTTCTAGCGATAAGAAAGATGCAAACGAAGAATGGTATTAAGAATATATATTTTAAAGCCAATACAGATCACTGAGCGAGATGATCCACCCTGATTTAGGATGGTGTACAAAAGAGCTGATTAAATGTCCTCTCTTGTGGTACACTGTGAATACTATGAAAAATGCCGATGGACTTGGTGACTTTCCCCCGTGAGAGTATATTGAGTGGTAACCAGATACCGCTCAGCAGTTTATAACGACCAACTACAGAGAAAGTTGACGGCATTCATCTGCTAAGCAGATTGACCACAGTTCGCTGTCGATGTACGGCATTCCTTTTCTATCAGATTAACCACAACGCCCATTACACACTCAATTGACGATATTTATCTGCCGTTCAGATTTACCACGACTTACTATATACAGTGCCAATTTGGCGACATTCATCTGCTTAGCAGCTTGACCATACCTTAACCACGACCCACCACATGGCCAAATGACGACATTCATAACCTGTGGAGTTACGGCACTCAATTGTCAGTGTCAATTGACAATGATCCACTACAGCACTGATTGATGACATGCTTCTGCTAAGAAGACTGGAAAACTATCCACTACAGTTTGAATTATATATTAGTTATCATTTTGCATAATAAAACTGCTTTCTTGGATTCAAAAGTATCATCTTGAGATTAGAACGAGACTGTGCATGGTCCCTTCACACCTCGCTACAATTACAAGCGTCTAGTCCGTCATTCATAATCCAGCCGTCGTCCATTAGAGAATATCCGCGTCCATAATCCAAAGACCTATTCCATTTTCCAAATAACAGTATTAGCACCAAATTCAAAAAGACAATCATAGTATACATAAACATAGGCTTGTTTCCTGCAAGAGAGAAGCGGTCAACAGTTTTCAATGATGCCGGCAAGACATCATGATGTTCCAAAAATATCAAATCCGTATCGCTGATCAGTATTCTTAATCCATAATATTCGTTATAGAGTCGTCATCTAAAAAAAAAGGTGTATCTCAGTCACGCTTTGACTGAGATACGTACCTCCCTCTTTCTCTTCTACCATCGGTACAAATTTACATTTAAGATGTTCGCGATGAAATGGTCCCTTATTATGACGATGTGATCAATGAAGTCCACAATGACAATGCTACAACCCCTCAGCCCCTTCAACAGTCCAGCCCAAATAACATCTCGTGGCATGGTACATGTATATACAAACCAAATTTGAAAAGAAACCGATAAAATGCATATGATTTTACCACCAGGTGGGGCCACCAATTGGCGAAAGTGGTCAAAATGCAATCCCAGGCGACACCTCATGGCATGGTATAAGCATACCAAATTTGAGAAGAATCCGCTGAACGGTGCTCAAGTTATTGCCCTGCAACGAATTTCAGACGGGTGAACAGATGGATGCACTGACACACAGACGGATGGACAATCGGAATCCAGTATACCCCCTACTATGTACGGGGGTAGACATTGGTAAATTGGTAAAGTTGTGATCTTATTGCCCTGGCCAGAAAGTAAATGTTGGATGGGGCTTTCGTTCATTGGGGCTTTTGTCCATTGAGGCTTTTGTCCATAGTTTTCCGTTCACTGGGGCTTTCCTGTAAATCTCAAAGAGAATGCTGTATTGTTCTCATATTGTTCATCATTTTCATGAATAGCTATCATTTATCGGGGGCGAGGACACATTTTGTTGTTGATGTAATACAATTTATTGTTGTTGTACATGTAATACAAATATTTTCGTTATCAAGTTGGATAGATTAATTTCATGCACACCAAATACATCTTGAAGTTTCATACATTTATTCAGAAGACATAGCAGTAAACATTGGTTTTATTCAGTGTATCATTCAAAAATTAAGCATCTGTATACTGTAAACGTAGATCTATACGCTGATATTGGCCCAAATGGATACCAAACTACTATTTATAAGTGCTCCCAAGATGTGAAAATTTCACAAATTACAACTGAAGCATAATTAAAGCCAAGTGAGTAATTGGTAAATCGTAATTCACAAGCAGAAAAAGTTGTGGAGACTTATGTTGTAGATTTAAACTTGCACTACATGTACATTTTCCAGTACATTATACAACTCAATACTCTATGTGGTTATCTCCCCTGTCCACCTTCAGAAAAATTGTTTTGGTGCATATAATATGTAAATTTATGAGATCAGGTAGAACGCTTGCAACATTCCATGAATATTTTGGAAGTAGAATGGAAAGAAAACATTTCTGAATACAGGGAAATTATTATGTAATTGATTTGATCACCACTAGATTTTAGAAACTTACCAAAAGAAGGGCCATAATACATAATGTTGGAATTAAACCATGATACAGAGGGACAGAAAAGTGGACGAAGAGACAGACAGACAGACGAGGACTTGGCCAACGAAACATACAAAAGGCACATCTACAGATGACATTCTATATTGGACAGAAGTTTCGTCGATCTGCCTTCAGTAGTTCTCAAGATATGGGAGTTCGGGGAAAACAGGACAGACAGACGAACGAACAGACGGACGGACAGATGGAGTGACAAC
Organism: Hanleya hanleyi; assembly: GCA_036873755.1. Classification (NCBI taxonomy): domain Eukaryota; kingdom Metazoa; phylum Mollusca; class Polyplacophora; order Lepidopleurida; family Hanleyidae; genus Hanleya; species Hanleya hanleyi. The sequence continues at coordinate 14,798 of JAVTVY010004759.1, forward strand.
AATACCCCTTAGCCCAATCGGGCTGAGGGGTAAAAAATGCACTAAAAATAAAGATCAAAATTGGTTCGATATACGTCACAAAACAAATGTTAATTTTGGAATGCAACAACTTTTCCAAAATACAGCGTTGCCTTGTTTCATTTCTCCTTGACCTTTTGACCTCAAAATCAACAGCGTGTTTCTTCCCTCTTGATATCAAGGTATATTTGATGGATACACTGCACAATCTAGAAATGGAGAGATCATCTCTCAAAATGAATATTGCCATGACTTGGTCCCAGAATATCGGAACACCGAATCAGGATCAAATATTTCCTCCTCTTCGGGCTGAGTGGCCTCTACTTCGGTGCTCAACACATTATGTTCCCTTAATCTATCCATGCACTCACAACTAAATGCAATCGTCTTCCCCACGCCTCAGTTCACCCATTCGAAAAAATCTGCAGCTGTAAAGAGAAAAGTTTCGCAGATATAGACTGGGCATGAACGGACGGAAACACGTCCGCCTTTTTGGCACAAAGCCTTATGAAATTTCCTTAACCATAGCAGTAGCGGAATGTTCCGTAATTCACCAAGAAAGTCAATGCCTTTTCTTACAATATTTCCTTCTGAGTTGTTAAATATTTTGCTGGTGCTATAGATTTAAGATTTTTTTCAGATTTTGTTTTCATGTAAACAAGAATTAAGAAGTGAAAGTACTCCTCAAGACAAGTTACTTCTATGAAAGCGATCAACGGATATGACCAGACGAGCAACCCAGGGACATGGGACAGAATAATGTTTCAAACTTCCTCAACATTGCAATTTGTTGCAAATTTTCTAAAGCTCATGTTGGGGATATTGCTATTTCATTAATATCTTTCAGTGTAATTGAACTGAATATCCATAATGTCCGCCGGACACAAAGTCCTAGGTTTTAATTTTATATGGCATGGAATTTCATACTCTATCCGCTCTTCCAAAAACTTATTTCGTGTTTCTGGCAGGTCAACGCCAATGTTCAATGTTTTACAGGAACAACAATGTATCACAGCATATCTTCTAGACCGAAGCACTTGATTGGTCAATCAAAATTTTGAAAATTAAATCCGTCATTTTCTTTGGACTGTAAAGAAAGAAGAGAGAGAGGGGGAGAGAGAGAATTTAATTTAACGTCGCGTTATTTCAGTTAAATAGCGACGAACATCATAAATCTATATCTAAAGATCAAATATCTAAACAGAAGAAAGAGACAATTTATTTTAATGTCGCGGTCAGCAATATTTCAGCTATATATCTCAAATATCTAAAAACAACATATCTAATAACAAAATTCCATCACAAATCAATCGTTGTCAAGCAATCCCTTATACGAATGTATTGTGGTTCCCCCTGAATGCAATCACCATGTTTATATACTTGGCAAAGGGGACAGTAAAATCGACTTCAAAGTCCCAAATAACTTTCATGTTTACTAGACTCGCACTTCAAACAGTCTGTATCTTCTCACCTGCCATATTTTCAACAGATTTCCCAGTCACAGTCAGCTCACCTCTATTCGTAGTATCATGATCAGTCCCCATCTGCTACACGCGATTGTCACACACCACAGCAGGGCCATGCCAAACCCGACATCTCCGAAAAATACGCCTATGCCAAGACGAAGTGGATGTTCATTTCCAAAGGGAGTTATTTCTGATGGTAAGAGGGAGAGGGGAATTTTATGTAACGTCACGTTCAGCAATATTACATATATATAGCGACGAACAACAGAAATCTCTATCTAACTCAAATATCTAACAACAAATTTCATCACAAATCAATCGTTGTCGAACAATCCTCTTATGAGACTTTCCTTTCGATATTTGTGTTGTCTATGTTAACAAAAACACACCACAGATCAATCGTTGTCAAACAATCTCGTACGAGGCTTTCTTCAATACTTTCACCATGTGTCCCTTGAATTCAACTACCATGTCCATATACTTAGCATAGGGGCCTGCAACTTTGGCCTCAAACTTTCACACTTTTTGCATACCGCTCCAATTCGTTGTCCCAAACAACACTTTCATCTTCACAAGACTCGGGTACTTTATAAGCACCCATAACAAATGTCTCTTTCCACCATAGTACCATCAGCACTACAAAAGCATAGTCAGTCCGCGTCTTCTCACCTTCACTACTCCGCACTTCAGTCTGTAGCTCCCCATTTTCAATAATTTAAAGATTCCTCACTTCCAGTCATAGCTCACCTCTCTGTGTAGTATCACGATTAATCTCAATCTGATTCACGTCATTGTCACAAACCACATCAGGCCCATGTCACACCCGATATCTTCAACAGAATACTGCTTCGCAAAGACGGTGCGGATGTCCAAATGAATGACATCGGAAACATTCCACCGCATGACCAGCACCTCACTTGTCGAATTCCATCTGACACGGCAAAACATTCAGTTGATCCGTATGTGGTAGGAATGGTTGCATATTGATGTTCACGCACAGAGATATTTTAGGTTTCAGTGCTGTGTTTGCAGTTCTGTTAGTCATGAATTCATGTATGCTCTGGTATGTATGGAACTCGATGTGATATTGCTTCTGTGTAAATTCACAGAAATTTGAGCTCTTTCACACACTACTAGTACGATATGTACTAAGATTGCACCCAGTGAAGCTCTCATCTGATGAGCATGTTTCAGTTTTGAGACAGGTAGCGACCGGTTCAAGTTGTCACAAATGTACTGAGAATTTGATGGGTCAGTATGCACCTTTAATGTAAACACATTCTTACAGAACGATATAAAAGTGGATGGTTGGAGATTTCAAATTAGATTAATTCCATCCTGGCTCCACTGGTTGAGTCCACAAATGTACATTGAAATGTTGTAGCTGCTTCGAAATGCATATATGGTAAAACCTATATCTTCAGACTTTCGGCTTGTTGTTCTTCGTTTTAAATTGAGAGGAAACCACTGGCCGAGCCGGAGTCTTCTGAGAGGGGGTTATGTTCTTTCTCCTGTGAATGTCGACGCTCCATACAAGCCCACTTTCCGTCGGCACTCGCAAACTAACAATATGAAGCCTGTCCAGAACTAAGATAAAAATTATCCCGAAATATTGGTTGTCAGAAGTTGTTGCTCAAAAACGGTTGTCGTTCTGGACTGGCTTCATGTTTGCACGGAGCAAAAGTTGCGGTCACCTCAAAACAGATGATTTTGCACAAATACCCTACTTCAAGCTTCGATTATTTAAAACCCCAAGCAAAGTGAAAAATACTCACACCATACGGCAACTGTACTCTAACCCTCATTCAACTTCCGTGAAGGTAATTCATGTTATGTTGTGTAAATATAGTAGTTAATTTTCTTTAGTGTGACCCTAGGGCAGCAGTCACTTGCAAACATGTTTATCATATAACAGTCCTCATTCTGTACTTATTGTTTCTGCTAATTTTGGCATAGAAATGTGGAGAATGTTCCACCAAGTCATGGAATGTTCCAGGAGGTTCTTTATTGGATCATGTATGTCATCAATATCTAGAGATTTCTATGTGAGGTATATGATGGCAGCAGACGACAGATCTTCTAGTGGATGTACCAAGACAGGCCGGATACGAGTGTAATTGTATGAACAAGTGACATTCTGTAATACAGAGAGATGTCTTCTAGTGATCTCATTGTGCGAGATCGTGAAACTGATTGAGGAGCTTTTGGACCGCGGGTTTCACGCAAGGTGTGAGAGTGAATTACTAGCTACTGGAGCACAGATGTGCTCCCTTTTGGAGCTCTTGTGTAATTTCACTGTGAAGTTCACGTTGTTAGGAGATTCCCATTGTGCCGTTCCTTGGTTGAGTTACACAATCTTGACTTGGACATCAATTGTCGTTGGAATATTCGGATCACTTACCGTAATACCGATTCAGACATTTGTTTTGGTAGATTGTGTCAGTCCCCTACCCAGAACAAAATCTGGGTATAAATATATTTGCTGACGATCATGGACGTGACCAGTAGATTTCTCTAGGCAGTTCATTTGAAAACCATTTCCTTCAGTTTTTCACTCGATATGGCCTCCCCAATGAGATTCAATCTGAGCAGGGGTGAAATTTTATTTCTAGACTTTTCCAGATCATGTAAGTCAGGCATCAGACAACTAAAGTCTACGGCCTATCATCCAGTCACATGGCTCTTTAGAACGATATCACCAGACTATGAAGAACATGCCGAAATGTTATGTTCTAAGTACCCCGACAGTTGAGACAAAGGTATATCATTTGTTCTCTTTGCTACATGGGACATGCCCAATCAGTCAACAGGTTTTATCCCATTTGATCTAGTCTATGGGCATGAGGTCAGAGGTCATTCAAAGATGATAAAAGAGAGGTTTCTTAGCGAGGTTGACGAGACTAAACTCTTGGACTATGTGTAAACCTTCAGAGGAAGACTCTCGAAGGCATGTGCGGTAGTCAAAGAACATCAAGTCTTCTCAAAAGGTCACGAAAACCCGATTTGGCAGTCCTGGAGACAAAAATGTTGGTCTTATTACCCTTGCAAGGTGAACCAACCACTGACAGCGAAGTTTATATTAGTGGACTTCATCGGATAGAGCAGAAACTTTCTGAACTCAACTATGTAATTAGTACCCCAGATTGGAGGAAAACCCAGAGAAAATGTCGCATTAACATGCTGTAGAAATACGAAAATGAACCGGGTCTATCAGTTGGGTTAGTCAGTATAGTTAATCAGGTAGAGTGACTCAAACATTAGCCTACTGAAGAACTTGACAATACAGACTTGTGAGAGTCTCACATAGAAATGTCAAAATTGCGGAGGTTCTAGAAAACCTCGACCGTAAATTGGGTCATTTATCTTAACAGAAGAGAGCAGATATTAAGGATTTGCTCCAAGAACAAGCCAGGCTGAAATCTTCTTGCTGTTCATGACTAGGTCAGGCTCAGTCATACAGGCTTAATCCTGAAAAGAAAGAGGTTAATTGCATGCTGGAGCACGATATTATAGCTCGAGCTCACCCGTTGTACTCGTACCTAAACCAGATGGTTCACAAAGGTTGTGTGTAGATTACCGTACAGTAAACACTGTGACATGCACTGATTCCTAGAACAGAAGACTGTATGGATGGGGTCGATCAGGGTGCTCATGTGAGCTAGACTTGCTTAAAGGCAGGGTCACATGGTTCCAATGCCAAGTACTACCACATGAAGCCAAGGTCAAAGCTGTTGTGTACTTTCCTGCGCCCAGTCCTAAAATGGAGTTATTCCGATTTCCAGAAATGAGGGGTGTCTAAAAGAAGTTTGTAGAAAATTTCAGTGACCTTGTAACCCCTCTGGTCAATCTTATGAAAAAGAAATTACAAAATACATATAAGAGAAGTGGGAAGAGGTGCTGACATACTCACATGACTTCACAGTATAGTCTTCTGGTTAACCTATTCTAAAACACATACCAAGAATCTAACGATTCGTCCTAACCGTTGTTAAAAGATTCTAACGAGTCCTAACAGACTGCCTTTAAGCCATTCTGAGCAATGAACCCATGTTAGAAGCTCCAAACTGTTTTAAACCATTCATGGTAGCAATAGATGCTGGCGATGTAGGGCTGGGGTGGGAGTATGGGCAGCCATTCATGTCAAAATTAGCAATTACAAAACGTAAAGCCAAACTCAGAAAAGACAGCATATCTTACAATGTACACTGTAGTCTTAAACGCATTTTATATTCCTGCAAATAAAAAAACCCTTAACTTTGAACGTATACTCAAACCGAAAACAAACGGCACGATGTTCGAATGCAAACACAGAATGAAAAGCCTAGTTCTGAACGAATAGCCAGTCTGACACAGAGGGACCTATTTCTAAACGAAGAGTATAACTCTGAACGAACGAGCTGTTTCACAACGAACAACGTTCCTTCGGAAATTATTTCCGGAAATATTCGGGTCATTCCGGATGGTAGAAAGATTTATGACGTGAAACTCGGCCGCTATTTCGAGTTCCGCTATTTCAGGTCGTGAATGAGTGTGGATCTTTTTTGCCCCTGGGTTAAAGTGTACCAAAAGTTTTGAACTTCAGATATCAGACAAAAATTCACAGGGACTTGTCATTCTCATCTTGTGAGACTCCTTACTATGAGTCGCACATGTAAACGAGAGCCACCCCTGAAAATGGTGTCAACATGTGGGGGAGGAGCAGACAGAGGCGCTCGAGTGGTCTCCCGTCTGCTGAGCTCCCCCTCGATTATAAAACTCGTTCTGAAAGAGGTCGTTCGTTCTCTGATACGTTGTACGTGCTGAAATATGCTGTTCCTTCTGAGTTCGCTTGTATTTCCGTATCTCCACTTTTCGTTCACAGTTAGATTCTTCCTTTGGAGAGAGATGAAATATGCGTTTAGAGTTAGGTTCCTTGTTTGCAAAAAGATGAAATAATCGTTCAAACCAACACTTTATATCGTTAAATACGTTGTCTGTTGTGAGTTAGGCTGCACAACCCGAGCTAGTAATTTTGACATAAATGGCCGCCCATATGGGAGCTGTATTGCTTCAAGAGGATGAAGCTGGGGTAAACAAACATGAGAATTATTACTCCAAGAAACTCAATAAACACCAATGGGCATATTCCACTGTTGAAAAGGAAACAAGTCTTGTATTGGGTTTGCAAAATTTTGAAGTGTATGCAAGTAACAGCTCTGGTGATATAACTCGGTATACCGATCACAATCCATTGGTGAAAATTGAAAACCAAGATTCAAAAGTTGTTTCACTGGAGTCTGTTACAGCCATATGCTTCGAAAATCATAGATGTTGTTGGTAAAAATAATATAACTGCTGATGCACTGCCAAGAGTGTAATTGTAATGCAGTTACTGTAAATTACACTCACTAATCACCTACTAGTATATTGTAAAGAAAACTTAAATTAGTTGTTTTTGTTATTTAAGGGAGAATGCGTAATGATACTGTAATCTAGCCCTACTTTAACTTCCATGGTAATTCATTATAGCAGTTAATTGTCCGTGTGGCCCTGGGGCAGCAGTAATTTGTTAACCTGTTCATCCTATGACAATGATCTCATTCTGTACTTCTTGCTTATTCTATTTTTGGTATAGAACCTTCCATCAAGTTTAAGAATGATCAGGGAAGTCCTGGAATGTTCCAGGAAGTTTCTGTGTATGGCATTATTTACTGGAAAGTTCTATGGGAGGTAGTGTTGGCAACAGTGGAGAATTACGCAGTTTGTGACTAGACTGTGATATAACAGTGTGATATTCCAGCCTGTGATTTGAACTGTATAAACAAGTGACACTGTGATATTGAGAGCTGGTCTTTAGCCATCTCAATCAGCGAGATCATAAAACTGGTTGACGAACTTTTGGACTGTTAAGTGTTTTCATGAAAAAGCATGCGAGTAGAATTACAAGTTCTTGGAGCACAGAAATGCTGGTTAAAGGTCCCTTTTTGGGGATCTTCTATAATTTCACTGCATGGTTCGACAGATTCTGGACTTGGATGTATTGTGGTGTGTGACACGGGAAAAGGAACCGGGAGTTGTACAAACCCCTAGGAAGAAAGCGGACTTGCAATGGATTGTTTATGAACATTTAGGATCATTTAGACTGCTTGCCAGCCTCTTTTACAGTATTCTGGTATAACATTTGTGACATCTTGTACCACATTTTGGAACTGTTTTTATTTCCTAATTGGTTAATTATATAAAATTAACTGAACCATCTGGTCTTTTGTTGTAATTTTGCTTGACCACACCGTTTTCCTGCAGGTTTATCAAATATTTCTGTTTTGGAAGCAACCTTATTTATATTTGTGAGTGCATAACAAGCTAATATTGTTCAAGCTATCTGCGTTTCTTTCAGAAGTGATATTTCATATTGGCACTGTCATGATTAAGCTCTGACAGCCTTTCTCATACTGTAAATTTCATGTAACCTCAAATGAATGTGAAGCAGCAAGTCCACATTTGTAAACACTGGGCAAGTGAATTTATCTACTGAATTTGTAGGAAACTGTTCGAGCGTTTGATATTGCTACGCCAGTGAGATGGCCGTGTACATATGTAAAGAAACGTGGAATTTTTAAACAATTGGCCTTGTTTGTTCATATCTTCAGCATCGTCAAATAACTGGTCATGAAATCTTGGTTCGCATCTGTTGCCATGGTTTAGTGAAGTGAAAGTTGTTGGTGTCGTCTTACACGAATGACAAAGTAAGGTGGTATAGCACCGATTGACTGATCGGTGTTGGTTATGTATGTAAGTTCTCGTTTATAAGTCTAATGCCTCACGCTCTGTTCATACTTTTTCTTACTCGACAACGGACAGGACAGAGGTCCTTGCAGCTAATTGAATAGCACGATAGTGCAGGAAAAACGCCTGAAAATTTAGGCGGCACAGAGGTGCCATAGGAATGCACAAAAGTGCAGGGAAGACGTCTGACAATTAGGCACGGTGGTGCAATGGGAATGTACGAGCATACATTCTGGAGATAAAATTTACATCTATACATTGAAGCAAGATGTGATATATACATTGATTTATGCAATTTTATGTTATTGAGTGACACAATGGTGTTGATAGATTTGATATATATGTATAGTGATATAGTACAATGGCATTGATACATGTGCTAGCATATACAGAGTGATACATGTAGTATATATATGCATTTTCACAGGATATAAATTGACGCTACTTAAACAACTGAATTATTATTCCAGTGCTAAAATCCGGACGTGTAGACTTCACCGGACATTTACAACTTGGTGGTACCGATTCCTTGGTTTACTCCAGCAAACTGAGCAAGGTTTCATCTTCTGGGATAAACTACGTCAACAACAGCAGCTGTTCCGCTTCAAGAGTCGTGTGATCAGTGATACTGCGTCAATGACGTCGTGGACAGTTGGTGACGTCACTCACTACTTCAACAGGACTGTTCGGTTTCCAGATACGTTTGATATTCCGCCAGTGTACCTACAGTGTGTTTGTTTAACATCGGATATTTGTGGCTACAGCATCGGCGATAATAGAGTGTATTGGTAAACATGCAGACAATCCTAATATGGGACATATACAAGTACTTTACTGACTATATATATCTATCAAGGACTTCTTCTGTTTCAAGGATTCATCCTGAGTAAAGTTAATTCAGAACATAGAACTGATGAATATGAATTGGTACTAGTACATGGTATAGCAGAGTTAAGCTTAAATACATGTATTTATTCACCGGTGGATAGTTGTGTACACTAATTAAGATCAGATTGATCTACTTATTATTTATTAAAGTTTAAATTTATTGCACTTTGATCTTGTCGGGGTTTATCATGACAGGCACTCCAACCCGCACTTCACTTCACTAAACTCAAAACTCACTAAACCATGTCAGGTCCATTAAAGACTTGTACTTACAGCATTGAATTCTGTTAAATTTGACATTGCGGGAATAGGTCAAGGTAGCTCATCTTGGATAGCGTTCAAGTTCATTGCTAGAAGCTTTTTGTTAATCCAACAGATATTGTGACAACATTATTAAATGTACATGCATCAAAATCTGGTTTGCAATCTGGTCTCATGCAGATGTGATAAAAATTTTGGAATGCTAGCTATATTCCTCCAAGAGATATCGTGTTCACAGAATATAGCATGTAATTTACTGTGTAATTCAACCTAAACAAAGGTCGGTCATCTTCAGTAAGCTTCTGGTCCACCACCAGATTAATTTGTGGTGTGAAATTGGAAAGCCCAGCCGTAATCCTTCAAGAGAGAGATATATTAACACAGGAAGGAAGCAATCAGAGATTGCTCAATTGTATGCCCCCCCCCCCCCTTTCCGCTTTAATCTGACACTGCTCCGCCATTGTCATTGTGAAACTTCACGCTGCACAAGTATGGGGCATTGATCACATATCATGCAAATTCCATACTTGTTCATACAATATTAACCGAGATCCAGCCCGGACAAGTCTCAATTCACAAAGATTTCAAGAACAAAAGGGCCATAACTCTTGCAAATATACGCGAAACGCGGAGAAACTTCACGCTGCAAAACTACAGGGCACTCACTACATATCCTGCAAATTCCATACAATATTAACTGAGATCCAACCCCAATTCACAAAGACTTGATGAACAAAGGGCCATAACTCTTGAAAATATATGCGAAACGTGGAGAAACTTCACGCTGCACAACTACAGGGAACTGACCACATACCCTGCAAATTTCATAATTGTCCATACAATATTAACCAAGATCCAGCCTGGACAAGTCCCAATTCACGGAGATTTCAGGAACAAAGGCCCATAACTCTTAAAAATATAAGCGAAACGGGGAGAAACTTTACGCTGCACAACTGTGGGGCACTGACCACATATCATGCAAATTTCATACTTGTCCATACAATATTAACCAAGATCCAGCCCGGACAAGTCCCATTCACAGAGATTTCAGAAAAAGGGCCATAACTCATGAAAATTATACCAGAACTCGGAAAAAAACTCTACGCTGCACAACTACGAGGCACTGACCACATTCCATGCAAGTTTCAATCCTGTCCATCAATTATTAACTGAGATATCGCGCGGACAAGAAATTCAGACGGACGGACAGACGGATGGATGGACAGACGGACGGACGGACAGACGGACGGACAAAGCGATCGCTATATGCCCCCCCTCTAATTAGAGGGGGGGCATAACAAGCATGAAGGACAGAAGGGCCGACTTCCAATGCTGACAATACCCACGAGGTCAAAAAAACAAAACAAAGTGAAAATAATATGTCAGATCAATTCCGGGTTAACTCGTTTCGTCACTAAATGAGAAATTTGTGACAAAGGCCTTTCCAGTATAAAGAAAAACAAAAAAAGAACATGATAGTGTAAGACTGATTCACTTTATTTGAGGCTGTAAACTGCAGAAAACATGCTTCTTCACCAGTAATCTACCAAAAGCTGTATGTTATGTGAATGATACTTGGCGCACCTTCGCAAGGCTGATGACAGGGAAGTTAAATGATGTGAATATGAAGACGGAAGGAAGGAAAACACTGCATCTGGGAGTTTATGTGACAGGCCCAACAGGATCTCAGGCCTATAAAATAGTTTTGTTTCTGGTCACCATGCACATTTCTCTAAACCCTGTGAATCAACACTTTTTTCACCTACCTTCCTTGAACAAGGTAATTGTCATTTATACTAGAATTTGTCTGTAATGTGTTGGCAAGTGTTAGAGAATGTTGTTACCTGCTGGAACAGTGATGGCAAATGAATGTTTTGGGTTCCAGCAGGATATAGATATCCTGAATCAGGACTTGTCCAAAATTTTATTGAGTGGTGTGTCACTGCACTCCCCCTTTTTTTTTTGAGGGTCTTGGACCAGAAACAATACTTTTTTATTGACCTTAAGTGTAACCATACATTCAAATGTGAAATTCAATTATTCTGCCATTATTCCAAATGCTTTCCAGGCAAACACTACGGACTACATAGCAAATACTGTTAATAATAATAATAGTGTGAAACTAAAATGTAATAAAAATCTTTGCTCTCTTTAAAATTATGGTTAAAATGGAAACGATGGATAGTGTTTCTTTTCTCGAATGTGTGGTATATATGCAATGTTTGAACATTGCAGCACGATAGTGTAATCTACTTTCATTTTCTATGCATATCCAAAACAATTTAAACATAGCCCATGTTTCAAAACCTAAAATGTACAACGGGATAAGGGCATGTTTAAGGTCAAGTAAAATTACTTCAAATATCTGCTTTTGTCTTTTTTTCTTTATAAAACAATGATTAGGACAAAATGTAAAGTAAAACAGTAACACTTTATATGTGGTCATATATATATATATATGTATAAAAATGAAACATCACTCCATTTTTTAAAAAAAATCGGACAATTTCCCGAAAGCCCCACAGGATGAGGCCATCTCATTTTTTTTACATATTAAGTAAAATTTACATATCTAGCCCAGAAATAAACTCCACCACGACAGCTTTCAAAACCAGATCTACAGAAATCAGAAGTAATTACATCAGCTTTATTTCGACACAATCCCTTAATAGACTACATTCATATGTACAAAATTTAACCTTCTTTCAATATTCATAGTGATTAATAAATCTTTTATTCAAATCTAAACTCTGTCTACAGACCTGATGAAAATCATACAAAATAAAAAAGGTGTTTTAACTAATAAAATTTAAAAAAAATAACTACAACAATACATGATGAATCCAAAGGACTGAATGGACTTTACAGACTAAGACTGACTTATAAGAACAGGTGGTAGCTGGACAGTGGCAAGTTCAAAGCAGGTCACTATTGAATGAAGTCCTAGCAAACTGTTCCTGTACAATAATAGGTTCCTTTCAGTTTCTTACTACAAGCACAGTATTTTCCACATGAGGAGGCATTGGCGCCTAATTCAGCTAAATGATTTCTTTTTCATCTTCGGGATAAAATTGCTGCCGTAAGCCACACAAATCTTTACAATTCCATACCCACAACAAGGTTTGTCCCTGTGAAAATATAAAGTGGTTGGATAACATTGAGACAAACACGATAAAGTTTCTGTGAGTAGGTAACTTACCAGTTATGTTCATAACACTGCATACAGAAAATCAACACTGTATCAAATATGAATGAATAAACAGACTAAAAGAGGTGTGAATAACCATCTAAATAGTCACCGGCGGAAAAAACATGAGAGCGAGAATCACTAAACCCCTCAGCTTCCCCCGAGCAATTGAGGAATATGCTGAGACTGTGCAACACATTATGGTTATATTACTAATCATTCAGAATTGTCCTTTTCACAGTACATCATTATTCTGCAGATTTAACAGCTACATTCAAGCAAATATCACAAAAGCGGCGTAACTCTGTAAAACATGAGATTGATCTAATCAAAACCCCTCGGCTTTCCCCAAGTGATTGAGACCCATGTGTTGTGTGAATTGAGGAAGAGACAGTTCTATGTGAGATGATCAAGATATAGCGGTAGTTGGTTAAATTCAGGCATATAGGACAGAAATAGAAAAATTATATAGCTGTAAAGGGGTATAACTCTGTAAAATATGGGTCGAGGGGGGCCACTTTCGATAGGCATGTAAAATAAGAACCGAGACGAATAGGCTGTACCGAACACAGATCTGCAGATATAACTTGTACACTGAGCTACAAATAACAAAATCTGAGATTGTTATATCCGAAAGGGGCATAACTCCATAAGCCGAGGTAAGTAATCCTTTGTTGGCTTGTAGAATACAACAATATAATAAGTTTCCAAAATATAGTAGCTATACCGAACACAGTTCTGCAGATATAGTTGGTTTCGTTCAGGAATACAGGACAGAAATAGAAATTAATATATCTGTAAAGGGGCATAACTCTGTAAAATATGGGCCGAGGGGAGCCACTTTCAATAGGCGTCTGACTTAGCACTCTGTGAAATAAGAACGGAGACGAACAAGCTGTACCGAACACGGATCTGCAGATATAACTTGTACATTCAGCTACAAATAACAAAATCGGAGATTATTACATCCGAAAGGGGCATAACTCCATAAGCCGAGGCGAGTAATCCTTTGTTGGCTTGTAGAATACAACAATATAAATAAGTTTCCAAAATATAGTAGCTATACCGAACACAGTTCTGCAGATATAGCTTGTTACATTCAGGCATAAAGGACAGAAATAGAAATTAATATATCTGTAAAGGGGCAGAACTCTGTAAAATATGGGCCGAGGGGAGCCACTTTCGATAGGCGTCTGACTTAGTACAAGATAAATAAGTGTTGAAAATTTGGTGGTTGTGTCTCAAGCGGTTTCGCCTAAAATGCGGTAATGGACGGACGGATGTACGGACGGACGTACATGGCGACGACAATACCCCGAGGCTAAAATGGTCGAGGGGTAATAAAAACCAAAGCGAATAACTTTTTATTGGCTTCTACAATACAAGTAGATAAATATTTGGTAGCTGTACCGAACACAGTTCTTAGGATATAACTGGTTAATATACATTCAAGCATATTCAACATTCTTACACCTGGAAAGGGGCATAACTCCATAAATTAAGAGCCGAGATGATGAATTATTTTGTACGCTTCTAGAATACAACTAGATAAATAAATTTCCAAAATTTAGTGGATATACTGAACACGGATCTGCAGATATAACTTGTACACTCAACTAAAACAATATATCACAAAATCAGGGATTATTAGATCCAAAAAGGGCACACTCCATAAAAATATGGGCTGAGATGACTAATTTTTTTGTAGGCATTTAGAATACAAATAGATAAAAAAGTTCATGCAAGTCCATAAAATACGGGCCGAGACAACTATTGTTTTTGTAGATATCTAGAATATAACTGGATAAAAAAAGTTTCCTCATAATTTGGTAGGCTGTACCAAACACAGTTAATAGATATAACTGGTTACATTCAAGTATGTATGACAAAATCAGATACTATTGCACCTGAAAGGGGTGTAACTCCGTAAAATAAGGGCTGAGGCAACTAATTTTCTGTTGACTTCTAGAATACAACTATACAGAGGAGTTTCCAAAATGCAGTAGCTGTATCAAAACAGTTACATTCAAGCATATATCAAAAAATAAACATTCAAGTATGTATGACAAAATCAGATACTATTGCACCTGAAAGGGGTGTAACTCCGTAAAATAAGGGCTGAGGCAACTAATTTTCTGTTGACTTCTAGAATACAACTATACAGAGGAGTTTCCAAAATGCAGTAGCTGTATCAAAACAGTTACATTCAAGCATATATCAAAAAATAAGAAATTAATCCATATATGGGCCGAGCAGAGCCATTGTCGATAGGCGTCGGACTTATACCTAGATGAATAACTTCCTAAAATATTGTCACTGTATCTCAGCGGTTTTGCCTAAAATGCGGTAACGTACGGACGGACGTACATGATGACAATACCCTCGAGGCCAAAATGGCCGAGGGGTAAAATCTTAAAATCAGTGAAAAAATTGTACTCTCTATCGATTATATCGTTTTCTAAGCATTTAGGTGATCAGCAACAACTATCAGATTGGTAAATATGGACAGAAATCACTGAAATCACCTAATTCATTGAACATTCACATTCCGAAGTGTATCTGATCATCATACCATCAAAGATGGAAGAAGCAAGACTCTACAATCTGATCAATTTAACTTAAACCTAGCATAAATAATACACTCACCTTTCTGAACAACATTAACAGAATCACTTCGTTCCATTTATCTCTTCTTCACTTTGCGTTTTTATTTCTATTTTTTCAACTGATAAATCAGGATTCATATTCGTAACAGCCCGGATAGCTTCAGCAAGTAACTGTGGGAAAGAACAATTTGAAAATAATGTAAGTGCATGGTTATAAGAGTCAGTTGAACTACATAGGATATCTAATAGGATAATTAAGGAATTGAGAAATGTGAAAGTGAAAAATTATGGTCTATTTCATTTTCTGAAAATCTGCACTGACAATCATAACCAGGAGATGAAAATGTAGGAAATATAATTATAAAATCTCACCAAGTCATGATCGATCTCGTTCTCCGTATCGCTGGTTATCGTAACCTTCTTCTCCACTCTCGTCTCAACAACACCATCTTTCTCAGTTCGAAACTGAAAGTAACAAGGTTTAAGCAACACATGCCATTACAAATTTCTACAAGACACCCTCCAGACAGAGCACAGCATTAGGCATAGACACAAACTAGATAAGGCATGTAGGCTACTGCAGGCAGTGCCAAACAATCAGATCAGTCAGTGAAAAATGGATGTAACATGCAGATTCTAAATAAGCAGTTCATGTTCAATGGGAGACAACTCTGTAGATGTTCTTCAAGAGGCAACTCAAGATGTTTTACTTGACTGGAGATCTTCAAAATAAATGTCTTGATCTCTCGACACTGATAACATCCAGTGGGTTGTGTGATTGAGTACCAAAAACGTAACAGATTTAGTAGACCATCTTATTTATCTCAGTTTTTAGTTGAAACAACATTTGACTGTTTCGCATCAAAGCACTATCAGATCAGTTCTTTTTGAGCAGTTATTACACTGGATGCAAAAGATCATATAGATACTGTATTCAAAATGGCAGCCACAAAGTACCAGACAGTGCAATTATCACATAATTTTTTTTAACTTTATTTACACTTTGGGGTACTTTATGGTACTCTCCCCACTTCACATCACTAGTCAAGTGATACATGGAATTTATTATACAGATCTATAACCAAAATATTCTGAGCTGAAACCAAACAGATCTTCTCACTCCTCTGAGTATTTACATGTGCAAGGGATCACCTTTTGTGATCTGGTTAACTGTTTGAGTATGCTACAAAAGTAAACTACAGTCAGGCACTGCCTGCAAGCAAACAGTCTCTAATCTTGGCCCAGTCATTTCTTCATTATAAATGCATAATTCCATAAGCTCAACAATGTACCCACCCATCAGATTTCACGATCCATACAGATTATAAATGTTGATCAGAATTTTTTTTTCTTTTCAGATAGTGTGATGGCTGCTTGCAGAAGGTGTCACAAATCCCGTTCCCAGAGTTACCTCCCCCCACCCCCCTTGAAAGTGAGGACTTCTAACTGACTTATGCTGGATGTATATACATTCAAATTAACAATGCAGCAGACAGAACAGATAGATGACAAGGTCTGGTCAACCAAAGTGAATATTCAGTGCAGCGCCTTCAGGCAGTGTTCAAGTGGAATGATGTCAATTGGAGGACTGATGAAGAGTAACATTGGACCCGCTGAACGGGTTTGGGAACATGGAATTCAGGCTCCCCAATGAAGGAACAGTATGTAGATCAAAAAGGAATAGTAAGTATAACAGGAGCTAATCTTGTCATTTGCAGGCATTTCCCAACACTTTGTCTGGATCAGACCCTTAACTGGGTCTGATCCAGATTGAGCTGGGGACACACAACCAAATTTTCTTCATTCATTTTACAATGTAATTGTTCAACATAAACTGGTTCATATGTGTTGGAAAAATAAAATAAAAAAATTAAATAACACTATCCCAGCCAGAAATAATCGTTCGTGTCTACACGTCGTCATAGAAAATGAGCTGTGACATCTAAGAACGAGCATATTGCAAAGTTGAACTCGCGTTTGCACTGTGAAAAAAATGTGGGGTGGCAAAGATATGGTTCAGAATGCCGCAGATTTTCGTTGTAACATGTCATATGAAAAGTTGCAGTGATGTTCAGTGATGTTCAGTGCTGCCAGGAAATAAAATTGTTAATCATACAAACAATCAGAGAAACAGGACCATCGAAAAATATGTAAAAAATTGTGTTCACTCGTTCAAATGACTACATGAAAACATCAAAGAAAATTTGGTCATGTGTCCATGGCTGTATTCCACTATATAGTGCTTCTATTTTCATATACTTGTTATTGATAAAATAATGGCTTCCCACCAATTATTCACACAAAATCTTACATGAAGAACTACGACTGAGGCCCTCATAAATTCTACTCTACTGTACACAGGTAAGGAGAAATGACTCACTGGAATTGGAGATCAAAAAGGTCATTTTTGCTCAATAAATACATTAAAATATTACAGAAAAGTCCATCATAGGTGACAATGGACATATATATCTGTACTGGATGGTACCGGTATTACAGAAATAAATTGGTGTATCTAATTTGCATAATACTAGCTTGTTCATTCAGTTGAAAAATTATTGCACTGACAACAATACAAGGTATATCGCCTGGAGATATTTGAGCGTAATGCAAGAATGACCTTTTTAGCTCCATTTCTAGGAAGTTGTTTCCATAACCAGATAAAACATGTTTGACTGTGGTTGAACTCTCAATGAATGTTGTGTGAAATGTGCAGAACTAGAGGTCTACAAATGCAGATCATGTTAACCACTGGTCATGGGGAGATAGATCATGAGTGGCCCACAAATTTCAGGTGTTCCATCAAAACTCAGGCAAACAGGCACATGCAGGAGAACATGACAGAAAATGCACTTAAAAATCTTCGAAATTATGTCAAGCATTGTGGTGTAAATTTGCATGCCTAGTGTCTACAAATGTTCTTCGAAATTTCCAGGGAGTGCAGCAACTTCTCTGCTCCACCGTTTCATTGTCGTTTGCGTGATCTGAAAACCATGCTCAGAAAGAAGCCACGTGTGACATGGTCAACCATAGAACATGATAAGGGGACAGAGTTTGGCTGGAGATACCTAGTGTTTGGTTAACCGGAGAACATGATAGGGATACCAAGTCTGGCTTGAGCTGCTTAGTTTTTGGTCAACCAACCAGAGGACATGAAAAGGGCAGGGGAACCAAGTTTGGCTAGAGATACATGTACATCATTATTTTGCCTGGCTATAATCAGTGCCGTAAGTCATGAATTTCTCTACACCAAACAAGATGCCTGCTTGTCTAGAATTGCTGACAGAACAGAATATACACGATCCAAAGGGGAAGTCGAAAATGGGAGGGCTTTTTTTTCAAATTTTTTGTTAAGAGCTTCACACACAACACCAACTGGCCAAAAATGTTAAGAAATCTGATTGGCTAGCTCTCAGGACTTACAGTTGTCGTTTCTATCATTTGAGTTTTCGTGCTGTGGGACTGGGAGCTGACAAGGACGCTGTCGTCGTCATATTCAGGCAGTTCGTTGCCCAGCTCATTTTGGTAGGTGACCGTGTGAGTTTGGGTTTTGACTATGGGTACATCAGTCGTGGCGACCGGTGTTTCCTCGACTCCAGGCTCATACTTCACCTTTTCAGTGGCCACAGTGGGTGGCTGGGGAACGAAGCAAATCAGAACAGCCCGGTTACCATGGGTTACAATGAGGAATCCATCATGGAGGACCACATGAGTTACAAACAAGAATCCTTCATGAAGGACCACAGATTTTTTTTTTTTTTGGCTGTATGCATATAATAGGACCATGGTAAATTTTCAACTGGAATTCTGTTTTCCAGCAACAAACATAGGCAAGCAGGCAAATATAGAGTGAGAATCATGCTTCAACATGCTAGAACTACTGTACTAAGTTTTGAGAACCTCCAACCTGAAGTACAGATGCTATCTGGTACACATCATTCATTATTCATGCATCTTATATGCTGCTTTCAAGTGGATTCTTGTTCAAAATTCTGTGTTGTACAATTTTAAATATTCTTATGTTTACCTTTGTATGGCACTGTATTATTGCTCAACTTTTTTATTTAATAATAATTTTGAATTCTTTGTATCTTAACTGTAAAACAGCACTGGAGGTTAAGTATAAATATTAGCTGTGACACACAGAAAATGAAAGAAAACCACATGCATTTATCCACTGTAATGAGTGCCACGATCAAGAAGGAATTGGAAATCAGAAAAATAGAAGATACCAATTCGCTGAAATTTGTATGTTACAGGAGCAAAAACTATGCACGTGCTATAGTTATGGGGGGGGGGAAGTGTCATTGTTTCAGGTGTAACAGATATGGCAAAGAGATCGCTCCTACAGATGAAACATGCAGATAGCTGATTATAACAAACACCAGTGACACAAAACAACATCTATTACAGGTTATTTTTGTGAAAAATGACAGGACAAGTGAGTGAGTGCATGAATATGATTTAACGCCGCTTTCAACTATATTTCAGTCATATCACGACGTTGGGTCCTTTTGACAAAAATAAAATTAGCAATACAGTTGAAAAAGGTTATCATCTCAGCAATGCAGATTGGGATCTAGATGTCAGCTACAGAGGGGGATCCCAGCTATGATGGTGGGGGGGAAGGGCGGGGGGGAATGAATCTAGACTACAGCTGTACCAATGGAGAATATCCAGTTTACATCATATACCATGTGATTGAGGCTACAAAGGATTTTTTTCATTGTCTTGAATTTGAAATCTTCCATCTTGTACTCTGTTCAAGATCATACTTAAGCCGGATGGTTATGTAACCTGTGCTTGTCTACTTCACCCAAACCTGTGTTTTTCAATCGTTTATGCCAACTTTTAGCATTCTGGGCACATATACCCATGGTCGTACAATAAGGTTCTAAGTTCTTCCTTCACACACACTTGCAATCTCCTGTTGGGCGAGAAATTACCTAGTTCCCAGTATACATTTGGTATGAACAGGTCCTGGTGCATATTTGCTACTCAATATGGCCAGAGATGGTTGACAGCTTATAGCATTGTCTTGATGACCAGTTGATGACATTGTCCTTATGATCAGCTGATAACAGTGTCTTCATGACCATTTGATAACATTGTCTTTATGACCAGTTGATAACATTGTCCTGATGACCAGTTGATGGTTGTCCTCATGATCAGTTGATAAGTGTCCCCATGAGAAGTTGATAACATTGTCCTCATGACCAGTTGATAACATTGTCTTTATGACCAGTTGATAACAGTCCTCATGACCAGTTGATGGCACTGTCCTCATGACCAGTTGATAACGTTGTCTTTATGACCAGTTGATAACATTGTCTTTATGACCAGTTGATAACAGTCCTCATGACCAGTTGATGACATTGTCTTTATGACCAGTTGATAACATTGTCTTTATGACCAGTTGATAACATTGTCTTTATGACCAGTTGATAACAGTCCTCATGACCAGTTGATGACATTGTTCTCATGACCAGTGAATAACTGTCTTCATGACCAGTTGATAAAAGTGTCTTTATGACCAGTTGATAACATTGTCCTAGTCACCAATTGATGACTTTGTCCTCATCACCAGTTGATAACGTTGTCCTCATGACCAGTTGATGGCATTGTCCTCATGACCAGTTGATGGCATTGTCCTCATGACCAGTTGATGGCATCGTCCTCATGACCAGTTGATAACATCGTCTTTATGACCAGTTGATAACATTGTCCTGATGACCAGTTGATGGCATCGTCCTCATGACCAGTTGATGGCATCGTCCTCATGACCAGTTGATGGCATCGTCCTCATGACCAGTTGATAACATTGTCTTTATGACCAGTTGATAACATTGTCCTCATGACCAGTTGATGGCATCGTCCTCATGACCAGTTGATGGCATCGTCCTCATGACCAGTTGATAACATTGTCTTTATGACCAGTTGATAACATTGTCCTGATGACCAGTTGATAACATTGTCCTGATGACCAGTTGATGACATTGTCCTCATGATCAGTTGATGACATTGTTCTCATGACCAGTGAATAACTGTCTTCATGACCAGTTGATAAAAGTGTCTTTATGACCAGTTGACAACACTGTCCTAGTCACCAATTGATGACTTTGTCCTCATCACCAGTTGATAACAGTGTCTTCATGACTAGTTGATAACATTGTCCTGATGACCAGTTGATAACATTGTCCTGATGACCAGTTGATAACATTGTCCTGATGACCAGTTGATAACATTGTCCTAGTCACCAACTGATGACTTTGTCCTCATCACCAGTTGATAACAGTGTCTTCATGACCAGTTGATAACATTGTCCTGATGACCAGTTGATAACATTGTCCTGATGACCAGTTGATAACATTGTCCTGATGACCAGTTGATAACATTGTCCTGATGACCAGTTGATAACATTGTCCTAGTCACCAATTGATGACTTTGTCCTCATCACCAGTTGATAACAGTGTACTCATGACCAGTTGATAACATTGTCCTGATGACCAGTTGATAACATTGTCCTGATGACCAGTTGATAACATTGTCCTGATGACCAGTTGATAACATTGTCCTAGTCACCAATTGATGACTTTGTCCTCATCACCAGTTGATAACAGTGTCTTCATGACCAGTTGAGAACATTGTCCTGATGACCAGTTGATAACATTGTCGTGATGACCAGTTGATAACATTGTCCTGATGACCAGTTGATAACATTGTCCTAGTCACCAACTGATGACTTTGTCCTCATCACCAGTTGATAACAGTGTCTTCATGACCAGTTGATAACATTGTCCTGATGACCAGTTGATAACATTGTCCTGATGACCAGTTGATAACATTGTCCTGATGACCAGTTGATAACATTGTCCTGATGACCAGTTGATAACATTGTCCTAGTCACCAATTGATGACTTTGTCCTCATCACCAGTTGATAACAGTGTACTCATGACCAGTTGATAACATTGTCCTGATGACCAGTTGATAACGTTGTCCTGATGACCAGTTGATAACATTGTCCTGATGACCAGTTGATAACATTGTCTTAGTCACCAATTGATGACTTTGTCCTCATCACCAGTTGATAACAGTGTCTTCATGACCAGTTGAGAACATTGTCCTGATGACCAGTTGATAACATTGTCGTGATGACCAGTTGATAACATTGTCCTGATGACCAGTTGATAATATTGTGATAATGACCCTTGATTTGAGAAAGATAATTGGGGTTCAACGTTGCGTTCAGCAATATTTCAGCTATAGCGACAATCAAATGGAATAAGTATTCCAATCAAAACAAGTCAAAACAACCCAGCAATCTAGAAGTAATCAACACAACACGGCACACCAAAAACATGTACATACATTAAAACTTAAGCAACAAACCGATTTCTCTCAAATAAAACTAAAATACAGTCTTTTACCCGACTAAAACGATCTGCTAAAGTAGCTGCTTGAAACAAAGAATCTCTTACAATCTTAAAATCTATACAGTCGATCAGAATGTTTCACTGAGATCTTCGTGGCATGGAATACACCTTGGGGCTGGTTCCTTTTTAAGTAAAAGATCGTGAGTTAATTGGGTATGGCCGTTTCTACATCGCCTGATCATGGCTTGATCGAAACGCTTCTGGTTACTCAGATGAATATATCCTACAGTTTTTTAAATCGCTATATGGGATTCCAACAGGATCAACCTCATTATCTAGGGCAGCCTTGTCCATTTCATCCGCTTCAGTATTTCCTTTGACGCCAACATGGCTAGGCAACACCAACAAAACACATCATCAATGGGTTGATGAAATCTTCTGTCATATAATTGTAGGATGTTCAAAATGCTGGGGCGAGTTGAAGATCCACTCTCAATCTCTTGAAGGCATGATAGTGAATCTGAGAATATGATATTTTTTCCTCCTAAAGTAGACCCAATACCTTCTGAAGCTAACAAAAGAGCTTTGGCAGTGAAAATTGAGCTTTTACCTGGAAGTGGACAGGTTTTAGTTTCAGAACTAAGATAGAGATCTGCCCAATAATGCTACCTGTACAATGCATTGTGAAATAAGTAATATTTAATATATGCCAATAGACAACCAAACAAAACACAAAAACATGCTAAACAATAAATATGGCTATTGCATGGTGTGCAAAATGTACTGCATGTAGGTTCATGGAGAGGCCATCTGCAGTTTTGGAAATCTTTAATGGTATTTGAAGAATAGAGGATATGCTCGG
>JAVTVY010004760.1:0-41868 GCA_036873755.1 Hanleya hanleyi
TTTACATAAGCATACGTGTCATGAGTTTATTCCTTCGCATAGTGTCGCTATGAATTTGACATAATTTCTCTTCAGATTTCGACGTCTACATTTCATCTAGCGAACCAATCCGATCTGACACATGCGAAGCTTATCGGGTGACGTATATCAGAGGATCGGCTAATCTCAAGCGCCCCATTAGAACGTTTCGGTATGTGCTCAAATTCAACTGCATGCTGTTCGTCAATACACGGTCAACCGTATATTTAGTAAAACTGAAGGCGATTGGAGAATTGTGCCTTGCATATTCATCAAACTCTTGCTTGGATGTGGATGATAACGACGCGTGTACGAGCAAGGCCAACTTATCGAAGATTGCCTAGGAATGGATCTGGAGCAGCCGCTCGAAAATTCCTGTGTTTTTTTTGCGATAGGAAATTACACCAGTATATTGGCTAAAAATGGCCGGCTCCTATGTTATAAAAGAGCTATTTTCTCCACATATGCAACCAAGGACATACACTTAAATAAAAAGAAAAGTATATGAGAGGAGACACTAATCAGCACGACAATCTTAACCAGCACACCGGACCCGGTGAATATTAGTTGAGCGAAATATTCTGGAGATTGTGTCGGGCAATATCATATAAGGACGACTTCTGACTGCGATGCCTGCATATACTGTATCAATAAAAATGTCACCAATAAGGATAGTTTATGCTGACGATATATAATTCATGCCACCAAACACTCTACATAAGAATGTGGTGTCTTCCCACTGTCGCTTACGTCAATTGAAGAGCGAAGAGCGACCGTTTAAGGTCAATTTACGATATCCTCCAAATTCTCTGACACAACCGTCTTCATCCCCTCTTAAATCAAATAAACGGCTTCTGTTAACAGCAATTCGAACATCATTGCTTTGCGTAACTTGCCTACATATTCACTGGAAGCTACTAAAGTATGTCTATTTTAATTAGTCGTCTACTTTGGAGCTTGTCATAAATTAATGGTTAACCCGGCATAATTTTTTTTTTGCAGCGTGAGCATTACTCTTTGATATTGATAATATATCACGCTTGAAATAACTTTGTAATTCACCATTACTGTAGTTTCATGTACCGGAGTTCAGTTACACAGGGAGACGTAATAATGTATTCGTGTTAGAGTTGAAAAGGGTCATTGATGCCGTAGAAAGTAATAACCCGGCCCATGGGTGTGTCGCTTATATCCCATGCCCAATGAACTGAAATTACCGAATGATAAACCGCACAAACCTCCATGACCATACACGGCATTATTGACCTTTGTGCTGGTGAACACGAATACATTATGACGTTTCCCTTGTAAATGAGCCCCGGTATGACCATACACGGCATTATTGACCTTTGTGCTAGTGAACACGAATACATTATGACGTTTCCCTTGTAACTGAGCCCCGGTACAAGAAACTGCCGTATAGGGGTTTTATATGGAGAGAATTACAAAGTTATTTCAAGCGTGATATACTATCAATATCACGTAGAAATTGTAGTCATTTTGTACAGCTTAGTTTGTTATACACGCCGCAAAAAGAAAATTTATGCAGAGTTAAATATTGATTTTTGACAAGTTCCCAATTAGACGACTAATTAAAATGGACAAACTATAGCATTAGGTTGAATCAAACTGGTGAAGCCGTTTTAGTATTATGCGAATCTGGAAGTTTCATTGTCCAATCCTATCCCCAGATACATCGTATCACCTTTATACCCTTAAGTTTATCTCATATTTCTCATCATATATGAACGGCATCGTATCCTCTCGTCAAACTAAACCCGGAAATCTCTAAAGTAAAAGTGTTATCTCAGCGGAAACTTCATTTGAACATCCTAGAGATCATACGAACATCATGGACGTAATATTGACACATTGGCCGTCTCCTCAAACTCAACCACCACCTCAATCCCGACGGTCGTTCCAGATCGCCATCATGTGCTTTGCTGGGACAGCCGTAACGCCATAAATTTGCTAGGACAAGCTCCAACATGTCCAAATATATTCAGACTTGTTTACCGGACGTCCAAAAACCGGAAGTCACGTGACCGGAAGTTGCGCAACGGGAAAGGCGCTTAAAGGGTCCCTGTGCATGCGCAGCGGCGTGGGGCGTGGGGCACCGGACGTGACGTCATGACCAGAAGTGCGAAACCAGAAATGCACGCCTTATACGCTGGGCATGCACAACGCCTCTTTCAACGACTCATACCCCCAATTTTCTTAACGCAATCAGATGAGAGAGAAATAGATCAACAACAATAAGCAAAATGCGCATTACAATTATCCTCAATGTTACATAATACCCAAGCTGGGGATGCCGCTCTGAGTATGTTTATTGTCCTTGCGTATCAGCCATAGTAGTTTAATGAGCAACCATCCTTGCGTTAGAATAGGATGGGGTAGTCTGTGAGTTTGGTAACAAAAAAAACGTGACATTGGTCACCATCTCAGCTGTCCATCGGGTGTCTCTAATGAATCTAGCTGTCTGATCTGGGCTCCTCCACCTCGATGCTGACCTCTACGGACTTCTCCACTCTGCGGCGCAGGATGTCGTCGATAAACGAAACGTTGATGGCGTCTCATTTGACTCCGGGGTTTTGAAGAATCGTTCACAATCCTCACATGGATGCGTGTGTGCTCCATGGACTAACCGTTCATGGCGGTGTAAATGATCCCAGCGATTAAATGTCGTCTTGCAATACTGTGTGGAAGGTGGACGGGTGGGCCCCTCGACGCTGAGGATCCTCAACCCTCAAGCGTGCATGGGTAGATACTTCATGTATGAAGCTATTGTCTGAGTCTTTGTGTCTAAGTCTAGACACATTGTTGTCCCCACTTGGCTATTGTATGCATTGTCTCATGATTCTTACATGGCGTATGAACCAGTGCATGTCCTTGAATTACACGTCAATGGAGTCTCAAATGACCCGTTGAAAGAGTCGACCACAATCCTCACATTCCTCTGTCGTTGGTTCATGGAATGACCGTTTATGGCACCGTAAATCGTCCAGGCGATTAAACAACGGCCCTGTACAGGTCGTACAGCTATACAGGACCGTGGTGTCGTGGATGGCAGAGTCGTGCAGACGACTCAATGATCTCGAATGCATTGTTTCATTGCGACACTATATCCATGTATAATACGCAATATGCTGGTTATTGATCTCTTAATCTGCGTTATGGCGTGTATAGGCTTTCTGTGCTACTCCCCTAGTCCGCATACGCGGGCTGAAATCCCAGATCAACATTATATGACGGTCAGGACACAGTTCACAACGAGTGCACATCCGAATGTACTTTCGCTTCCTCTACTACTCTCTGAGTGCGCATACGCGCAATGACGTCAAAGTCACACAATGGCCAGGACACCTTATGAATCTACACAAATGGAACGCCACATTGGGCCTAGTATGATCTACGAAAACCCAATTTACACGCAAGGTCAAAATCCACACACTATTACTCACCCGTTCCTACTCGAATAGCACTTTCTCTACTTCTGGTGGCGTGACGGATGACGTCACAGTCACGTGACTTCGTCTGTGAATACTCTCCGTGGTCCACATACGTCTACATGGAACATACCTGCTCCATGGGATTGTGTATTGGGGTGTAGGTAGGTGCCTAATCACTAATGCGCATCCGACCGTATCTGCGCTTTCGATACCACTGATGGCGTCACAGATTACGTCACAGTCATTTGACTTCTCTTCTCTGGAGTCACTTCATGGTCCACCCATGGTTCACTAGTTGCCTTCATGGGATAGTGTATAGGGGTACAGGTAGGCGCCTATTGCTTCCTGCGCATTTGACCGTATCTGCGCTTTCTCTACTACTCACTGGAAGCACATGCACACAGTGACGTCACAGTCGCACCATGATCAGGACATTGTATGACACTACCCAACGAGGGCGTTTCATAGAACCCCACACCCTAACTGAATCAGTATTGGCCACCCTTTTCTTTACTACTCTCGACTGCGCATGCGCACAATAACGGCACCGGTCAGCATGGACAACACCCCAGTCTTATTCTATATGACGAGAGTTTCAATACCGTATCAGGCACGCCACATTTGGACCAATGATGGCCCATGGATCGCTCAGACACTGCCATGAGCACCCGAGCATGACCTTTCTCTACTACTCTTCGTATGCACATGGGCACCATGCCGTCACCCCAGTCTTATTCTACACCCCGAGAACTTCAATACGACACCCTACATGACACATTTAGCTCAAGGATGGCCCATAGATCATTCAAACACTCCCATGCGCCTCACACTCCAACATGCCTTGCCTCTCTACTCCTCGACTGCACACACCATGACCTCACCGGTCAACGTGGAATACATCCCAGTCCTATTCTACACCACGAGAGCGTCAATAACACACCCTGCACGAAACATTTAAACCACTTATGACCCACCTCGTCCCAGTTTACACTCCAGGTCACAACTCATATTGACGCACCCACTCGCTCCCAAACTGCTCTTCATCTACTGCTAATGGATGAAGCCACCGATGGAGTCACAGTCATGTGACTTCTACACTTCTAGCTGTCATAGAATTACTCCGTGTCCGAAATCCAAGATCAAAGGTCACGCCTCACCTAAGTCGCCCCAATTTGCACCTCACGACGCCACCTCGGGAATCGAATAAGATTTGTTGTTTCTATACTACTTAGCAGACATTTTATACATGTACGCAACACCTCTGTATCATGTAGATTTTGAATCAACATAATCTTCACCTTATATCAGACATTTGATACGCACATTTGTCTCATCACGGATAGCTTATACACAACCTCATCACATATATTGAATTTAAGAATTTAAGAGTATTATACACAATATCTATTTGATAACATCCACAATATTAAATCCACTTCATCTTCATCTCATTCTATATCTCATCCCGGACATCTCATATATAGAAAATCTGTATCTCTCCCCAGATATCAAATCACATCATCTTCATCTCATTCTATATCTCATCCCGGACATCTCGTATATAGAAAATCTGTATCTCTCCCCAGATATCAAATCACATCATCTTCATCTCATTCTATATCTCATCCCGGACATCTCGTATATAGAAAATCTGTATCTCTCCCCAGATATCGAATCACATCATCTTTATCTCATACCAGGCATCTGATACAAAACATATT
The DNA here is from genome assembly GCA_036873755.1 of Hanleya hanleyi. Taxonomy (NCBI): domain Eukaryota; kingdom Metazoa; phylum Mollusca; class Polyplacophora; order Lepidopleurida; family Hanleyidae; genus Hanleya; species Hanleya hanleyi. The sequence continues at coordinate 5,192 of JAVTVY010004760.1, forward strand.
ATCAGATAATACATTTTGTATCAGATGCCTGGTATGAGATGAAGATGATGTTGATCGAAGATAAAGATTCTCCACCCGAACATCGAATCAATGTGACCTGTACCTCATACAAGACATCTGATACATAACATCTTTATCATATCCGGGTATCAAATAAACATCCTCTTCGCTCCATACGGAATCTCTCATATTAAACATATACATGGACATGAACTTACATCGTTGAACACGGGGGATATTTTGTCACATCAATAAAACATAAAACATGTTTGGACGCTGTTCCTGTGTAGTTTGGACGCTGTTCCTGTGTCGTTTGGGCGCTCTTCCTGTGTCGTTTGGCGTTTGGACGCTGTTTCTGTGTCGTTTGGACGCTGTTCCATAAAAGGAGTACCTTAGGATGTAACTACAATCGACTAACCTCGCTACTAGAGTCTTGCAGGCATGATTTAAGAGAGATATTTGTATGAAACATTTTCTTGCTCAAATGAGAAGCTAATTTGGTCCGTTGTTCTTGTACGGGCCTCTTCAACACTTCAGATTCTCTCTAATTTAGGATGAAGGCGGGCGACACCTTTCCACAGGTAAAGGGGAGATAATACTATAGGCTCCGGGCGGTGCTGTTTTCGGCGGATTTCAGAGACCACGGTACCGATACGTTATATCTATCTCATTGAACTACGAGCGAATTCTCACTGACTGTATCAGTTACGTTCCAATATAGACCCACGCGTATAGCTTTACAGCAACAATTAATAACCCTTATTACTAATCTGGTAAAGCAATTAAAGTCTGGCGAATAGATGGGGTACAGCCCAGTAAAGTACCATTATCTTCTTAATTGTTGAAACATTATCCTTTCCGCGGCTATAATATGCTTACAATGAAGATTGAGAAAATGGTTATTCTGCTGCAGGCGGAGAAAAGATCTATAGACTGACCTAATGTTAGAAAAGATCTATAGACTGACCTCATGTTAACTTGAAGTAGGCCTAGGCCTCATTGATGTTGAATATAAACATAGTTTAATTCTTCTCGAGTACCGCACGTAACATATTTCTCCTCCAGTATAAACTGAAATATCCCCGTTCCTGGAATCAGAGGATGTTAGGCATATAAGAAAAGCTTTCAAACACTAATCTCTCGTGTTTGTTACCCAGAGGGGTTAATGCTGTAGGCCTATCTACAGGTAATACATGTATGTACAATATGCATTTATGATCACTTTATTGATTTAAGTCATTATGGGTTATCGGTTTGAAATAAAAAATGCAAAATATGAGCCTTTAGAGCAACTAATGTCATATGGATGATTTGCGCCTCTATAGTTTATTGTGTTGGTTTCACACCACATTAACATTTTCGGGGATAAGGGCACCTCATTATCAGGGGGCATAACTTTTGCCGCCATCCCGTTAAGGATAAGCCAGTATACAGTAACAACGTTAATGCCCGGACGACTACGGTACGTATATCATAAATAATTTTGTACTGTAAAGAAGGTGAATACTCAGTTTCAAGTAATTCTTTCTTCCTTCTTACAAGTAAAATGAAGTTGTTTCTCTCCACTGTTACCTCCATTCAATTTATGTTTCTTTTAATTTACTGGGAAGTAGAGGTAAAGGGAACAAACTAACTCCATGCCTACAACAGATATCAAATTAAACCTTTCAAAGGTGAGAGAAAAAGACATCCCAGCGTCTTGAAATTGGATGATTCCACGCTGGCCTTCTTGGCTTGTCTAGTGTGACAGCACACGTAATAAGAGCGTGATTAGAGCATGCGACACTCAGCGTGTTATTTTCCCTGCTCTGCTCTCTTCCGTTGAGCCGAGTAAATTGATTTTTTTTAGTCAGCCAAAGCGAAATAAGATATGGAGAAAGAAATCTCTGGAGGAACCAAGTTCGCATACAGAAAACGGTGCAACTATACTTGGAGACAGAAATAACATGGTAAATGACAACTACATAACGAGAAAGGCCCTGGTTGACATATGCCAGAAAGTTGATGTGTTTGTCGACATCACGTAGAGGGGTTGATCATTGACGAAGAAATAATTAAGAGACGTGATATTCCCCTTCACTGGTCCAGAAGATCTTTTGTTTCTCTTTTCGGGTCTCCGTTTGCAATATGTCGTAATTTGATCCTTGTGTATTGAGCTGTGATCTTTCAGCTGTTTGCCAAAGAATTTGATTATGCCATTCCAGGGGACGGTTCTCTCGATCACATCTCGAGACCGGTGAATGGCCACCAGAACGTTTAATGGTGTCTACCGTGAGGTATGTGAGGAGACAATAATTACTGCGAGGAAATATTTCACTGAAATGTTATAAAAGTATGATAAAGTGTTACCGAGTCAGACACAACATGTGACTCAGTATGTCTCAGACTGGTATAATATCTTATAATAAATATGCCACCATACGTCCAAAGCACATGGCACTACTTCATCCCTATTGTCATTGATCGTCTGACAAAGCATCATCCGTAGTCATGGTTTTTGTTTATCAAAGTATTTCGGAAGTAGTATATATTACTGGTTTATGGTCGCATTCGGTGGGCGCGGACGTCCGAGTACCCACTTAGCAGCATACACGTTCCGCATTATGTATGTATTATGGATCTCTAATAACATATTGATGTCATCACGCGTATGTGCACTCGGTACTTGCATCAAAAACCCTCTTCAGCCATCGCCGTCCGCCTGTTTGCTTTTGTCAGGGTCCACCCGCATGATGTGTCAGGAGCATCTCCAATCATTCGGTCAGTCCGAAATAAGGACAAAAAAATATCCGCGCACATCCGTTGGTGGTATCCCCAAATCTTTTTTCAAGCGAAGCGACGCGACAGTAGACTACACTGTTCATAGAGGGTCATTGCTGTTTTGGGGGCGTATGTCGATGTACGCCGGTTGTAAATTATCATGGCAGGCTTCCTCCACCCATGTATGTTTCGTGGATATTACTCGCTGCAGTCCCAATACCGTCCCAAAGTTAGGATTCCCCTTCTTCCTCTTCATCGCTCGATCATGTTCTCAGTGGACGAGCTCTTCACATCAGCGAACGAACTTTCCAGTATCAGCCGGAAGGCTCTCATCATCCGCATCAGCGGGATCATCGGCTCTGGCGCAGCGGCGTCTTCATACCAACACTGATGCCACATCATATCGTAGTGTCTGGTGAACGTTCGTTCCGAAGTATGACAAACAATTTTTTCACATGTGGATGAAGGATAGTGGTAGGAATGTGGAGATGGTGGAGGATGGTGAATACATGCGACGATCACTCACTCCTCCTCATGCCTCTTCCTCACTCCCACTACTCATCCTTACTCCCCCACCTGCTCATTCCCCGGCTTCCCTTCACTTCTTCTCTTCACTCCTCTTCCTCACTCCTCCCTACTCCTCAGCCTGCTCCTCCCCTAGCTTGTCCTCTTAAGTCATCCTTCGCACTCCCTCCTCCTCACTCCTCATCATCCTATTCGTATCTTCTCCTCCTTACTCATGCTATGTTTAGCACGGGTGGTGTAAAACGGTGTGGAAGCTTATGTCCTGTGGCTAAGAGTGTCTGGTCCATATCTTCTACCACAGATAGAACATTTATCTCCACCTTAAATATAAGTGTCTTCCTTAGTTTCTATAGATAAGGGACACTCTTAACCAGGATATTCTTAGCGTTCACACCGTTTCAACTTTCACATCAATCTATTACATGGAAATGGAGATATCGCAGTGACAAAGAAAAGTCCATTGACAGACAGACGGACAGATGAACGGAAATCGTGATCGCAATATACGAACTCCTCCATCGACGGGCGTATAAAAACTATCTCTAGTATATTTGCCAACTTACAGACGCGGAGTGACGAACATCACAAAACTTTAAAGCTGAACATAGAAGTAGTCGGAGATAATCGCTCTACTCCTAGCCGCATAACATTACCCAAACTTAATTATGAACTCGAATAATGTCCAACAGGAAACAATAATGTATTAAAGTTCATTGGAATGTCCAGCAGAGAACGAAGCTGCCAGACGTCTTCATGGCGCAGTGCGTCCGTCACGGCAGTCACCTTCTTTTCAGATTTGTGTAGATCTTACGATCACATGGTCAAAGTACTCAACTCTGTCCATGAATACTTCTGTCGGTTCACCTTCACACCGTGCTCTTGGAGTCGATCAAGAACCTTCTTGAGATTAGCCAGCTGTACTGCATGCATCCTTGCGTTCAGTCATGATGATATCGTCCACATAGCACTGGATGTTACGTGAAGTACCTGGCCCATGGTTCTCTGCCAGAGGCATGGATCCGATGAAACTCCCACAGACGAGATGATTATACTGGTAAAGACCTTTGTGCGTATTTATGGTGAGCAAGTATTCACTGGCGTCGGATACTTCCATTTGAAGAAAGTTTTCCAATAAGTCGATCTTCCAAAATTTTCGGAAGTGGACACTGGCCCATTTCCAGTATCTGGTTGATAGTAATCTTGACGTCACAGCACAGACGGACGGTTCCCTTCTTTTTCATCAATGCAACGATCGGTGAGCCCATTTGCGACGTTCGACAGGTCTTCGGACTGTTGAGTTCTTTCAAACTTAGGTGGTATCGCGCACGGGGCATGGTGGCTTTATGAAAGCGGGCTTGTCATATGCTTTAATAGTCGGGTTAGCTTCATGCCCTTTTGCTTTCCCCGCGATTGGGGCTGAAAACCTTAGGTGTTGCTGTAGAATTACAAGCGTCTGGTCCGTCATTCATAATTGAGTCGTCGTCCATTAGAGAATATCCGCGTCCATAATCCAAAGCCCTATTCCATATAACAGTATTAGCACCAAATTCAAAAAGACAATCATAGTATACATAAACATAGGCTTGTTTCCTGCAAGAGAGAAGCGGTCAACAGTTTTCAATGATGCCGGCAAGACAATAGTATGTTCCAAAAACATCAAATCCGTATCGCTGATCAGTATTCTTAATCCATAATATTCGTTGTAAAGTCGTCATCTAAAGAACGATGTATCTCAGTCACGCTTTGATTGTGATTGTTCATATGAGTACCATGAGAATCTTGAAGTACATGGGTTCATACGGCCCCTAGTCCCGGGTTAAGCGGAATTAGACACAAGTTACGAAACGTAACGCCATAGATCTTGTTCGCTACGCTCGTATTTTGCTATCAGCATGCGATATGTATCGCCAAATTTGAGAAAATATGAGTGGAGGCGCTTTGTGGTGTAGCCCTGTTTTATAAGTTTCTGCAACAATGTTTTGTGACGTTGATTAAAATCGTCACATTTAACACAGGATCTAGCAAATGCTACTAGGCGTGATATGTATACGCCATATGCAGGTCCCACTGGAATATTACTGTCCAGAAAGGGATAGTTTACGATGTCGAAATTGTAATCATCTCTTTTGTCATACAATCGACGAGAGAGAAGGCCCGCTTCATTTTTATAGAGATATAGGTCTAAATACGATATGCCTGTAGAGTTATCTGTAGTTTCCTTCAAATCCAGTGAAGGTGGATATATATCCTTCACTGCGTCATTTATATAGCGATTATCCACAGCGAGAAGATCGTCCATATATCGTTTGGTGAATGAGAAGGAACGGGCTTTGAATGGATCGGTTTTTGAAAGCGCCTGCATATAGTCATATTCATAAGAGAACAAATATAGGTCAGCCAATAGCGGTGCACACTTAGTACCCATTTACTCTCTGCACAGTTAGTACCCATACTCTCTAACTTCATGGAATAGGTTTGCTGTTAATGCTTTAAATTCGGTTGAGTCCAGGGTTATCGCCTTGAGCCACTCGCGTTCAAATCATGATGGAACACTCTTATCGATGATGTAGAGGTTCAACGCTTTTATCTGGCTGTTGTAACACACGTTAACAGATGATGTGTCAAGTGGGCAGATCCTTTCCCTGGTATACGTCTCCAGTTCACCAAAGGTTTTTTCAGAGGAATATGTGCGACATATTTTTGATAGTGCTCGTTACTGAAACTGCGGCTCCAGTATCGAGTTCCATTGGAACGCCATTCTCTTCAATCTGAACCGACAGCCACATGACGTCTGTACCATTCTGCATTGAATACAGTTCAACAGTTCACATCATCTCCGAGGCTGTCAACGTCACTGCCAGTTTGATTTACTGAATGAACCTTCTTATTTCGTTTCGGTGGTTGTGACGCTGACCGGATGTGACCTTTTCCCGATTAACGTAGAAAGGTTAAAACGATACTCATCAGGATCGTAGTTTGATCGGTTACCCCGGAAATACTGTTTTACAGAGTACTGAAGTTCTTGTTGTGCACCCCATTTTTGTGGAGGTCAACACGACAGATACATCGAGATACCGAAGATTAGTTTCAATATATGGATGGTGACAATCTAGGTCCTAACCTGAGATGATCATTGAGAAACTAAACCAATAACGTAGGTCCTCTCGGTAATTTCAAGAGAATGCAAGATGATTCCGATTGGCTCCAGCGGATAATCCCTCTATTCTAGTGACAGCATCAGCTGTTTATTTTGAGTGCCTTGGGTATATGGAACGTCAATAAAAGCGTACCTGAGATACAACACATATCACGAGTCGTTAGATTCTTGGTATGTCCTTTAGAATAGGTTAACCGAAAGACTATACTGTGAAGTCATGTGGAGATGATTACAATTTCGACATCGTAAACTATCCTTTTCTCGATAGTAATATTCCAGTGGGACCTGCATATGGCGTATACATATCTCGCTTAGTAGCATTTGCTAGATCCTGTGTTAAATGTGATGATTTTAATCAACGTCACAAAACATTGTTGCAGAAACTTATAAAACAGGGCTATTCCACCAAGCGCCTCCACTCAAAGTTTCTCAAATTTGGCGATACATATCGCATGCTGATAGCAAAATACGAACGTAGCGTGCAAGATCTATGGCGCTACGTTTCGTAACTTGTGTCTAATTCCGCTTAACCCGGGGCTAGGGGCCGTATGAACCCATGTACTTCAAGATCCTCATGGTACTCATATGAACAGTCACAATCAAAGCGTGACTGAGATACATCATTCTTTAGATGACGACTTTACAACGAATATTATGGATTAAGAATACTGATCAGCGATACGGATTTGATATTTTTGGAACATCATGATGTCTTGCCGGCATCATTGAAAACTGTTGACCGCTTCTCTCTTGCAGGAAACAAGCCGATGTTTATGTATACTATGATTGTCTTTTTGAATTTGGTGCTAATACTGTTATATGGAATATGGAATAGGTCTTTGGATTATGGACGCGGATATTCTCTAATGGACGACGGCTGGATTATGAATGATGGACTAGACGCTTGTAATCTGCCAGTATGTCGGCACCTCTTCCCACTTCCATTATATGTGTTGTAATTTTTACCTGTATTTGGCGAGATTCTGCTGGTGGACGTTTCGTCCCCGAGGCCCGCCCCCTGTACAGACCTTTTGGTCTTTGATATATATGTTGGCATTTGTGGGAAGTTGATGCTGGGTCGACCTCGGGTCTTACAGTCTGGTCTTATGTGTTAAATGCCGTCATTTTCATCTGACGACGATACAGCTCACCAATCTCCAGTGTGCGAGTTGTCACAGAGAAACAGCTCACCAATTACCAATATACGAGTTGTCAGCATTTCCATCATAGCTCTCTAGATTTGTATCTAATACCGCTTATGCCGGTGCTAGGGGCCGTGTGGTTAGGTTAACCGAACTGTGAAGTCATGTGGCCCTGCCAGTATGTCGGCATCTCTTCCCACTTCCCTTATATGTGTTGTAATAGTTACACATTATCCCCATGACTATAGCCCATTGCCTTTAATAGTAAGCAATGATTGCGAGATGTGCTATGGCCGAAGTCTTATTGCCGGCAAATGAACCAGGAATGTTGTGTTCTGGTTCTCTAAACCAGGCGCGGCGGAAGCAATTCAACATTGGGGGTCCAAATGGTGGGTGTGACCGGGAGGGAAATTTTGAAAATGTACCCTTCATTTTACGCATTTTGGCGCATTTTCAAAGAACTTTTTAGGGTGAAAATGTTCACAATTTCCGCCTTTCTAACTCTTTCAAAGAGGCAAAAAAAAAAAAGAATTCTTCAAATGTTGGTGTTAGATGAAACCATCTTCTCGTCATGCAGTTTAAGTCAAAGTCAACTTCTAACACCTCTGCAAGAAATGGTCATTTCATCGACGCGAAAGTTGTTGCATCAATGCCACGCTGAATTGTTTGGAGTTGTGGGTGCCATGCAAACGCGGTAAATTCCGGTGCTAATTAACGTTTTCGTCGAAGAGGAGAGGCGGATATCATATGAAACTGATAATTAGTGATGACTGTGCTGGAGTTAAAACTAAATCAAAAGAAGAAATACTGAGAAGAAGTTGGCACTTTGCACGAAACTGCAATATAAAACTATAGTCACGATCAATTTGGACCCGTGAAGGAAGAAAGTGCTGGGTCGGGGGGTACTCCCAGGAAAAAAGTTTGGGCTTTCAGACGCTTCTCTGCTAATTTTCGACCCATTTCAAGTGATTTCAGTCACAATGATTGGGATTAGGGGCCAAAGCGGTCCTTGGCCCCCGCGCTTTTCTTATTGGAGGGGTTGGGGCCTGTAAAGACTTTTCAACAACTCTGTTCCCGTATTGGATATGGTATTCGCTATTGGGAGATTTAATTATGAGTGTCCATTGTGATAATTAAGTTGCCACTAAGAATCGATCCGAGAAGAGAGAATGAGGGGGCTTGACAGATGGAAATATTATGTGATACTTCTGTAGTTATGGGAATTAAGAGAATGTATATTGTTTAATAAGAATGTGGGGATTAAACAGTGTCTATGTGACACTGTTAAGAGGGATCATGTGTAGGGCGGGTTGGGGGAAACGGGTTGCACGGCGTGTTCGCACGACCTGTGCCCATCGCGGTGCGATGGAGTGCCCAAGTACATCCATCCATCCATCCATCCATTCAGATTGGTGAGTGCATTTTTTTTTGTAGCCTTTAAAGCTGCATATAATATTATTACTGTGCTCAAATTCGTTCTTGCAAAACTCAGATATGATCTTAGTCTAGAGGTGTAAGAACTAAATTGTATTGTTGCCAAACTCTTGATTTCTCGTTATTCGTGGTCGTCAATGAGCGACGTTCGGGTTACGTTATGCGTTAAGGCCATCGCCGTCAAAGGATGGACTGAACGTCTTCATTAGTGGCCATCTCCACGGGCCACTGGGTGTTGGCGGGCTGCTTCTAGACCCATGCCGACCGATCTCGATCAAAGCCGTCTTTAGCGACGCACTATTCGTAATGGTGAAGGGTTGGTCGAATTCGTGGATGTTAGCGCTCTAATGGGCGACGGCTGGATTATGAATGACGGACTAGACGCTTGTAATTAATACCGAAGTCTCTTTAATCCGTAAGATGTACCCGAAGGCTAGATTCAAGTAAAAAGCAGACGGGAGAAGCCGATCAGGCGGAAATTGTAGAGATCTAGCAGAGGGCGCTAACGATAAAAACACTGACGGAAGGTTGCCCAATGGCGCCGGTACAACTCACTCACTTGGCAATACGGGCATTGGGCAAGGCCTCGATGAGCACGACTACGGGATTATCTAAGAAGTGCACATCATCGCTAGAGTGGAGCGGCATGGATCCAGGTTCGTCCAAGGGTTGGGTGGAAGGTAGATGTGTAGGCTCCTCAACCCATTGGGTGAGTGGTCTCTACTTCGACGATGACCTCTACGGATTAACAAACCCACAATCGGGCCTGCGGCTCAGGGTGTCGTTCATGCATCACACGTTCATGACATCGCAATTGATTAACTGATTTGAAGCGCAAAGCCTACAGGTACTCCAGACAACAGGGCCGTGGCTGCCGGACTCGTGGCGTTGTAAACTGTCCAGGAAAATAAAGGGCTCCACGCAGATAGTACATTTATATTGAGTGGAAAGTACGAGCTCTTCTACCCTTATGCGTTAGGCGGGTGGACCCTCTATCTGGATGCTGACTTCTACAGGCTCTTCAACTCGCAAGCGTGTCTGTGACATCTAGTGTCGTCCATGGATGACACGTTGGTGAAACCTCAACTGATTCAGGCGTTTGAAGCGGTGTCCACATTCCTCCATTGCTGCTGGCCCATGGAATAAATGTTAATGGCTTTGTAAATGGTCCACACGGGTAAGTCGCTTCGAACATGTCGTACAACTGAACTTCTTGGCCTAGAGATTGACAGAATTTATGTTGTAACCGGCCAGAATGCTCGCTTTTATAACGGCGATATAACTATAATTATAACTAGCAGGCGATCTGTTTGGTACAACCGGTTAAAAGTCGTATCAATGTGCACTCCATGACCTTGTGAATTCACCTGGCTGAAGATCTTTTGTCAGTACACCCGGTTCGAACCAGCGTCAACCAGTTAAATATACAAGCGTCTAGTCCGTCATTCATAATTCAGCCGTCGTCCATTAAAGAATATCCGCGTTCCAAACCCGTTCCAATGTGGGCTCCTCGACGTTGGGATCAATCCCCATGGGCTCACCAACTTGTGGCGGTAGATCGACCTCCATAGGCACGGGGACGTATCACGTTGGACACACCGGTTCTCGTCAGATCACCGAAGTTAAGTAACGTTGAGCTCGGTCAATACCTGGATGGGTGACCGGGTGCTGTACTGGCTGGGCTGATCAGTGTCCAGGATAATAGGAACTGTGGACACCCTCGTGTTCTGGCACATGTAGGCACCGTCGTGATATGACTGATAAAAATGGAGAAAACGACGTTAAATCCTACTCACTCACTTACTCAACTCGGGGTCATTGATCGGCCTCCAGAGGCTCCGGTTCCAAATCAACGAGAGGTGTTGTCCATGGATGACACGTTGATGGCGTCTCAATTGACTACGCAGACTGAAGAATCGACCCCAGTCCAGTCCTTACATTCTCTCCTCGTGGGTCCATGGAGTGCACATTTATGGCGGTGTAAATTGGCCAGGTGATGGCGGCGAGCAGATCGTACAGGTGAACATCGTGGCGGGGGGGTTGATAAATTGTCTGATGAAACGAGCCAGCCCGTTTGCTTTTATATCATCACTTATCGTGTCATAAGGGTTGGGTCAAGTGAGATGTGTTTGGCTTCTCGACTGTGCGACAAAACATTTCGATGTATGGGGAACTGGCTATCGCTAAGAATCACATCCACCCGGTTCCACATAGAGTTCCGCGGAGATTTCCTGGATCCAACGGGGCATTTTTTCATTGATATTGGATTAATACCCTGTTTACCCAAAGATGTCGCGGATCTTCGATGTGAATATCACATCTGGACACAGGTCTTTTATTTCCCATGAATCTTTCAGCCTGTGCGACTAAGACGCCTCCCGCTACTTTGGCTCGGCGTTTGACTCTCAGACGGGGAAACCGCTGAACGCATCACCAAGGGCTTGCACACCACCTTGGAAATGCTTGCTTCCTGCCCGCTTTAGCGTCACAAGCGACAAGAAAGTTTTGATGATGCTCTCGAGCACGTTTCCCAGTTGATGGCCCCTATATATGCGTCTTCCACAAAAGACGGGTGAGTCTCCCCCGGCTTGCTTGGTGTAATATTCCACATAGCTGTTTGCACCGCACTGGTAAATGCATCTTCACCATGTAAACTTCGGCCTGGTCTGCCGGATGGTAGAGTCCGTATATAAACACTGCATTCAGGTCCATCATGGTTTTGATCCTCTCGAAGGCACGTCCGACATAGCTCTGGAACGATATTCCCAGTAGCTGCTACAACGTCGGTCTGACGCTAAGGTTCACACTCGTCCCCAGGATCAACTGAAACTTATGGTTGTGTTCATTGTACGTCATGTTAATGATCGGGTATGGTTTTGTCCTGTTGGCCTGGTTATAGGGTGTTGTCCGATTCGCCATCAAATTGTATAAAGCCGCCATGAACGCAGCTGGCTGGCTTTCAGGGAGTGGATCTCTAACGGACTGGTGCATGGGAAGGCGCCTGCGGATGTTTCTTTTGCATCCAGTTCTAACGCTGAGGATTGCCGACCATTTATTGTCGGACGTGCATGTCTGGTTATCCTTTTGTAAAATCTTTGAGGGGCCTGTGACCTGCGTTGATGCAAAATATCATTTACTAATTCCACCATGTGGGCTCCTGGAACAACATGGTTCTGAAGTTCACGTCGTTTGTTCCAGGAAAAGTTGGGATTACCTTTCAGTCGTTCCAGATACAAACCACCTCTCGATTCTCGTGACTTCATCTCAGACATACTGTGGGGCTGATGATGATAAGCCCGGTAAAGGCGACTGTGGTACTATTTGGAGTAGCTGTGTGATCGACGGTGTGGTTGCTTCAGTTGGGGTTTCTGTTGGTTCACAAACGTGATTTCCTGCCGAAGTGGCTGACTGTACGGTAGTACTTTCTCGCTATCGCTTAAATCTCGTAGAATCTGGCTCCTGAACCCATCGAGCATGCTCGGCGTCTTGACGGTAGATAGGATTGGGTACCGAGATTGCAGGGTTTTTAGCAAGCGTGGTTCTTCTAACCAGGCCATTTTTCTTATGGGAGCACAGCACGGAGGCAGCCAAAGGCGCTAAGATAGCCCCAATGAACCAGCCTTTCTGTAAGATATTTTTCTTCTGTGCTTGCGGGACTCGTTTTTATTCCGAGGTACGGAGACCTGGATTATGGTTGACCAACTAGGCTTCTGAGACGAAGGCAGTGGAACATTGCCTTTTAAGATGTTGAGTCTAAGTTCACCTATACAGCACACGAGGGCGGGGTCCGCCCCACGCTTAATTGTCAGGACCAAGACAGGTGTTGTTGTCTTCAGCACCCGGGGCGTGGGCGCATGCTTCCGTGCTCGTGAGTAGTCCTTCCGCAAAGGTGATGTTTTCGATGATGCGAGTCTCCGGCATGAGCCTCATGAAAGCACGTCATCATGTCTCCGTCATCATGAAGTGGTCTGGTGTAGAGCCACACCGAGTCTCGTGGATCTCACACATGAATGGATGGCCTGGGTGTGGGACTTTAATACCGTCGCGAGATGCGTATACTACGGTCTGCGCCCGTATCCACGTTGAGGGCATTACACGATAGGGTCCACATGCGTTTCCAATATCCAAATGCTCACCCCTATGGGCTGTATATAGATAAACATGCCTCAAGGCATGGAGGCTCCGAAACGAGCCGTTTTTTGAACATGACTGCATGGGTGTCTTTGTCACAGCGTCAGTGTCATTACTGTAAGGTTGACCAGCAGTGTCAGACCAAAGAGCCGTCGCTGGCCCCTGCTTGGTCGCTCTTGGTCCATAATAATAATAATAATAATATAATAATACTTTATTTACGGAGGGGATTCAATTAGTACAAAACCAATCTTCCTTGAGTCCCTCACACTCGCCCTTACACACAAATCATTCACACACAAACAAAATAGGAAATGAAATAAAGTAAAATAGAGATGAGACAGAAAATATGAACATACAAAAATACAGCAGAACTGAGTGGCATAAGTCACATCTGCATACATTACGTGCAGGCATGGAAATACGCTATAACTACATACATGTATAACTAATTACTACAGTCATGGAATTTCAAACATTGACATGTACATACTATAAATATTTTGACAGAATCAAACTTTCCATGCGTTTATTGAATACATTTATGTTGGAAGATCTCTTTATATCCAGAGGTAACTGATTCCAGAGAGTCACGCCAGAGTATTTGAAGGCATGTTTGTATGTTTCAGTATTGGGTTTGGGTGGAACAAGATTTTGGGTGGCCGTGGAACGTAATGATTTCTGGTAAACTGATGAAGTGGATGTGAATTGCTTAGCTAGATACTCTGGTGCTAGGCCATGTAAACATTTGTACATCAGTATGGATTTGTGATATTTTATTCTGTCATCAATTGTCATCCAGTTCAAATTTTTAAACATTTCCTGACTTGGTGTATTAAAATGGGCATCAAGGATAATTCTGGCTGCTCGCTTCTGAAGGCGAAGGATACAGTCAAGTGACTCTCTGGAGGCAGATCCCCATACTGAGCAGCAATAATCAATGACAGGCAGAACATAGGCATTATAGTACAGGATTCTTGCATGATGAGGCAAATATTTCTTAATATTTTGCAACAATCTGAGTTTCGATGATATCAGCTGGCACTGTCTCTGGACATGTTTATCCCAGCACAGTTTTTCATCAGTAATTACACCTAGTAATTTTTGTTCAGAAACATTTTCAATTTTGTTTTGGTCAAATTGGATAGAAAGATCCTCTTTGAACCTGGCCAACTTTGGTCGAGATCCTATTTTCATACATTTAGTCTTATCAAAGTTTACTGCCATAGTATTGTCTTTGCACCATTGTAATACTGTGGCACTTTCGTTGTTTAATTTCCTTTCAACATCAACTAAATCCTTAGAAGATGTAGAAATGGTTGTGTCATCTGCAAATAGGTCTATGATGCACTGTTGGACATGTAGGGGTAGGTCATTAATGAAAATCAAAAAAAGCAGGGGTCCTAGAATAGATCCCTGTGGTACCCCACATTTTATGTCCCTGAAGTCCGATTTCACACTTCCCAGACATACTTTTTGTTTTCTCGAGGAAAGATAGCTTTCCATCCATGACAGAGACTTGTTAGCTATATTGTAACAGGCAAGTTTCTTGAGTAACAATTTATGATTTACAAGATCAAATGCTTTTCTGAGATCAATATACATCACACCAGTTATGTTTCCTTGGTCAATTTGAGAGAGCCATTCATCCACAATTTTTGTCAGCGCTGTTTGGCAGGAGTGTTTAGAGCGAAAACCTGACTAAAGTTCATGAAGCAGATTGTTTTCATTTAAGAAACTTGTCAACTGACCAGCAACATGTTTTTCTAAAATTTTAGAAATGGTGGGTAATATAGAGATTGGCCTGTAATTGTTTGCAGCAGTTTTCGGGCCATTTTTGTGCGTTGGGGTAATTCTGGCATGTTTAAGTTCTTCAGGAAATATGCCGGTTCCGATGGATTGGTTAAATATATAGGTGAGAGACTGGGAGATAAATGGTGCCGATAGTTTCAGGAGTCTGGGACCCACTCCATCAAGGCCTGTTGACTTTTGGGGGTTCAGATTAATCAAGCTGTTGAAAACATCAGTTTGAGGAATGAAATCTGCATCAAACTTTTGGTCATCAGTAATTTTACTTCTGACAAACTGTTTCAGCTCTGGGAGATCATTCTCCTCCACATTCTGAGTTACAATTTCATTCACATTTATGAAGTAATCATTCAGAATGTTTGCAATAATTTGAGGGTCATTGGTCTGTCTGGCACTTTTAGGGTCTTCAATCACTGTTGGGAAATGGGAAGATGTGGCCTTGGAACCTAATTCTTTTAACATTTTCCAAATTGATTTAGAGTTAGTTTTATCTTCCACAGCCATTCTGAATTTCTAACATTTCTGCATTCAGCTGTTGATGCTTTTCCCTGAGTTCAAACACTTGTAACTGCAGGTCATTTCTGTTTGCCAGTAACTTTTGAAAACAGCTCTCACAGTTGCAGTTAGAGGCCCCAGGAAGTTGAGATAGAGAGTCCTGCATACATGTAGCACTGTGTGTGTAACTGCTTAATCCCCCTTTGTAATTGTAGCTTGTACAGGAAGCCTCCTGTGGCTTAAAGGAGGGGCTTCTATGCTGATCTGTTCTGGGTGTGGAGGTAGCATCTGGGCAGAATGCTGTATTATTTTCCAGTGGTTGTCCTTTGTTTCTCTGGGCTGTACTTGTCCCTTCACACTCAAATACTAATTTACAGTCTCTGGTTCCAGCAGAATAATCTGAGGCAGGGAAACCATAGAAGCTGGACATAGTACCACTAGATATAGTGCCACACTCAGTCTGATGAATCAACAAGTAGGTGGCTTGGTCAGAGTCAGAGTCAGCCATCTTGGATTTTTGAGCTGTTTACAGAATGAGGAAACTTTACAGCTCCAAATACACTGTCTATACACTATAAACTGCTACACAAGTATATCAAAACTGTGGTAGGTACATTCAGACACAATATTGTACAGAGATTGTCTCAGTCACATGTCTTTTTCCTACACATTGAAATATTTTCAGCTAGAGCATTATGAGCAGAGAAGTTACTTGGCGGCCATCTTGTCACACTTTTTTTGAGTGTGGCCCATGGCCTGGGCGTCGAGGATGGTTGTTATATTATCAGTAACGGTGGTGTCGAGTCTCGCAAGTACCAAGTCTGTGAACTCTTCCAGGATCTGGCGCCGCTCCTCAATATGTTCGCCATCCGAAAACATAGGCCGGACCATCACTAGGTGCCACATGAGTGAATCAATCGCTGTCACATGCTGTAAAACGCGAGCCGCATGAGAGATGGGTCTCTGTCAGGTCGTGACCATAGGCAGTGAGATGAGAGTTTTGAGCTAGAGGAGACGTGTTCAAGATGATACCCACCTCTATCGATGACACACATTTGATTCCTACTACTCCTGGCGAGTGCACATGCGCGTAACGCCGGACATACGACGACCAGTCCAAGGCCCGTCACCGATTCTCGAGGATAGCACCGCAGAATTATTCTACACCACTAGAGCTTCTGGACTACACTATACATGCCACATTTGAATCACGAATGATGGACTGTTGCTAACATTTATGATCTGGAACATTTCCACAAAAAATGTGTAAAATGTTTAAATTCTTATAGTAATAACCCGACATTTGGTGTCGATACAATACCGTGCCGTACGATATCTATTGATCAAAAAATTACTGCAGGATATCGATAACCATACTTTTCATTCAGAGGCTGGAGATCTCCCATTTTCGCGTGATGGTACTGACGTCGGTATCTTGGTTCAATCACACTGTAATCACCGTTGAAAATGAAAAGAACCGAATGACCTACAATCATCAGATGTGTGACACATGCACTATCGCCCTAAGTGATTTTTGTGGTGATGTTCCACTTGAAAGATGTGAGCAATAGTTCATTATAGGTCATGTGGCATCGAATTATATTATGACGAACAAGCACTTAAGAACTTACTGCTTGTCTTAAATAAAACTGGTGCACTTATCTCTGGATTTCAATTCACTTAATGTATTTAAGACAAAATTTGAATGAATATGTGTTTATTTTCTCTCTGGCAATGCAATAGTTCATCATATAACCCACGCACCAAGCAACAGTCTATTACTATTATAGGCCTATAGGCCGCGTATTTGAAGTCTCGTTGACATGGGACTATTTTTTGTTCGCGGAGGCTTCTCCCCGGAAGTGACCGCATCACCGCCAGACATGACCGCCTCACTGCAGAGAAATACATCACCCGGGGTCATTTCTGATCACGTGACCGATGTGACGTTTTGCCGAAATTATAGTGAACTTGACCTATGTGACGTCATCGCCACGTCAGGCCACGATATGCAAATTTTTGAGGTCAAGTGTTAACCAGATGTCATTTCTATACTACTTGAGTGAATTACCCATCAAGATATCCATCCTGTATATATTTACTGAAAATCTCCTTACCGTACGTTACTTATTACATATTCCCAAGCGGTAGGTACTGGGTTTGATCCCAGGCCGGGTCATACCTAAGACTTGAAAAATGGAACTTGTTGCTCCCTCGCTTACGCTCAGCATTAAGAGGATAGAACAAGGACTGGTTCGCTCGGTGTCAGTATAATGTGACTGAGTGGGGTGTCATATGTCTGCCTACGGCATGATATTTCAGTGGGACAGCACTATAAAATGGCAGCATTAGATCTGTTCTGTTACAAGTAGGTTCCCCTGCCTCTCCCCCTCCCCTCCCTTCCCTTCCCCGTCGTGATATAGCTGAAAAAATGTTGAAAGCGACGTTAAACCCTATTCACTCACTCACTCACTCCAATATTCAATGCTAGAAATGCCTAGAAAATGTACAAACATGAGCCAATTGACGAAGTTGGGAATATACCCATCTTGTATGATTTTTTCTTGGGCAATAGAAGGAAACACATGATCGGGTCTAATGAATCGCCAAATCTATTGCTGCCCAAAACGCTAAGTACAAATAACAATTGACTGTTGCCATGTATCTTACATACAATCATCTGTTGCCTCATTTTACCATCCCTGGACGCCTGGATACCTGTTGTTTGAACTGAGGTCCGAGACTTACAAAGCTCCACACGTCTAAATACGCTCATACTATTCAGCTTGTATCACTGACGTCCCTACTCTCCTTGTTCCCAACAAGTAGAGTAGGGATGTCAGTGATACAAGCTGTTTATCAGCGTAACGTCTAATATATACACCTCACTCAAGCATGCCTATGGTTATCTTAATATGGCTATTTTAATGTCGGATAAATGGAAACCCTTTTATATATTTGCATGTTTTATCTGTTGTCTGATGTTTGTAGTTGTGTATGTTTTATAAGATAAGATAAGATAAGATAACTTTATTGACACTAAAACACAGTCACATGGCTGGTTATATGGTCATTTGGCACAAAAGGACGAAAATACAACTGTCAGTGTGAAACAATAATATTTAACAAACAGGTTGAAGTATGTAATACCGTATATACGTATAGCAGTTACCAGTTGGACTAGCTGAAGTATAGATAGGCCTATACACATATTTCCAAGGAACTAATAAGTTTCAGTCTTCCGCAAGTTCTCACATAGTATCAGGTATTTGGCAGTGAGGGTCAAAATAGATTTGGAGATACTCCCAAGTACCAATTTAATCTTTTCGGTTTTCTGTAACTTTGAGAAGTATGGAAACATTTTCTGTATTGTATTGATGAATGGCACTCGTATATCCTTATAGCTTTGACATTCAAATAAGACATGGTATTCATCCTCGATAGATTCACATGAACAACGTGTACACAAGCGCTCAGTTCTAGTTATATTCTTGTATCGGCCAATTTCTATTTCTAATTTATGTGCACTAATTCTGTAGCGGCAGAGAACACTTCTTAATTCCTTGGAAACGACAAGATCCACATAACTGGCACGGTTAAACGAAGAAGTCATTAAAGCCAGAACTGTAAGTTTATCAGACGAGTGGATAGCAGATAGTATATCCTGCATTGCAATATCCTTAAGTCTACGAATTATGATTTCTATATCACATTTCGTAATATGGGACTGGTTAATATACATGTATCCAAGTCCACACGAGTCTAAAAGCATACGTATATAGGCAGCCCAGCCACTACTGCTCGATGTATTAGTGTACACTTCGAACACCA
Organism: Hanleya hanleyi; assembly: GCA_036873755.1. NCBI lineage: Eukaryota > Metazoa > Mollusca > Polyplacophora > Lepidopleurida > Hanleyidae > Hanleya > Hanleya hanleyi. The sequence continues at coordinate 24,476 of JAVTVY010004760.1, forward strand.
AAGAGCCCGGATGTATGTATGTATGTATGTCATGTATGTATGATTGCGTTTTAGCCCTGCTGGGTACAACTTTTACGCAAATAAAGTATTCTAAAATGCTGGTACATGTACTAGGCCTATAAGGCTATATCCACTCGGTGTAATACCATCTTCAGTGCTTCATTAATATACCGTCAGAAGTCCATAAAAGTTTTAGGAACTTCTGATACCGTTCAATATTGGTCCTACTCCAATAATCTAATCTAATCTCTTATCGTACACTGAAAGACTATCTGGCGTATTCTCTTATAAAGAGTATCAATAATCTGTCATTTTTATTTCCTTTTATTTTATCATGGTTGCAGTTTAATATCACCGTCACGTCGTCTCGTCTACAAAGTAGAATCTTTGTCGCACTATTGTGTCCGAAGGCTAAAGGCATATAACCAATCTCACGTTCGGCTATTTCCGTATTGGCGGAACAATCAGTTTTCGCAGCTAAAGTGAGTTCTGGGGCTAGATTGGCATATAACATATAAAACACAAGAAGACATTTACAACACAAGTTGAACAAATGCATAATAACATTAAACATCATTTAGGCTTTTAGCAATTTAACATGCCTAACAAATGACCGTAATATCAGACATGCACGGCTGCCTGACAATCATCCTCGCGTGTGAATCGTAGCATCTTTTCGGGTTTCATCGGAGCTAAACCGGAGGTTTCCGAATATTCACAGCAGGTGCCGGAGTTTGCAGTGGAGTTTTGCTTGAGCTGAGGTCATAGTTTGATTTCTTTTTGGCCTGTTGTTTCTGTCTTCTCGTTGGATTGGTGTGTAGGCTGTGTTGATTTGTCTGGTAGTAGCTGGAGTGGTTGTGAGGGAACTGTTGATCGTTTCAGGCAGGATAAGCTAAATTGCCAAAATCTAAAACTTAAAAGCGCGGGAATATTGACCGAACAACAACAACAACAACCCCATGTGAGTTTCGACGCACCATTGGATTTACAGATAAACAACAACAACCATTGTCACTGAATCATTCGATCGTGTAACCTTCGTACACAGGCATACAGCCCTCAAAACAACAGTTTTGGGGGGTGTGGGCGGTGGTGTTAGGGTGAATTGTCGAAATATGGGGTCTCTATAACCCCATGCTTTATACACTTGTCAAGGTGTTAAACGAACTTTGGGTGAAACGAGAAATAAACGGTTTACCTCCAAACAAAATACATCAGCATATTCTACAAGTGTCACTCTATATATTTCCGTCATCAAATTAATTAGTAAATTTGTGTATTTGCTGGCCTCTACTCTAATCTTTCGATTATACGGCTCACTGGTTACTGAATGTCGGATTAGACTCAAATTCACATCAGCTAGTAAATGGAACGGTGATACTTGCAGATGCACTTTCTGTAATGACCATTAATACAGCTGATGACAAGGTCACTCATACGTTTTTATTTTAATTTATTTTATATGACTGATTTGTGTATATTATCTCTATTTTACAATATTTTAATGGTGTCTTATTGTTCTGTCGGTGAATAGCTCATATTTCGAGCTAATGTTCTCTGTATGTAAACACACCCGACTTTAAATAAAATTTATCTTATCTTATCTTACCCATTGTGTCTACAATATGCCACAAATGATTGTCAAATCGAATCCTAATTGACAACATATGGTATACCCTTCAATTTAATGATTTCTACAACTATTGTGGTGTGTGTGTAAAAATCGGCAAGCACCGATATTTTATACCAAGTAATACAAACCTAAATTATTCTGAATGTTTTCTCCCCACTTTCAGTCCACATCAGATCTCATCCCTTGCATTTGTAATAGTTGTATGCTTTGTTAAAACAAAGGGTATACTGTCGATGAGTTGAATGAATTGTACACAAAGCTTGCCATGCAGGCAAAGTTAAATCTTTTAATACCTAAATCATATAGTTCAGCAATGGAACATGAATGAAATGGGATTCCTCCTCGACAGTTCGACTCATGAAGTGTAAGTTATAAATTTGTGTCCTAGTCAGATGTGCCATGGATATTCTTTTCTCCTAACAGGTTTGATGACTTGCTGTTTCACTGTTCCATGCTTGCCAGATAAAGAAGGACAGTGGCACCTGAAACAATATAAGAATACAATAATATTATTTCAACAAGCTGTCAAAAAATTATTTAACAGTATGGTGCTGTTTTTCGTCATTACAACTGCACCAACCAGCATGTATACTATGGCAAAATGACCATAACATGACTACTGAGTCAAATGTATTTAATTCTGGCCTTTTTTTGCTCCAGACAGAACATTGTTGTTGTCATTGTTGTAATCCTGGGCAAATCCTTTAGAAGATGCTGGCAAAAGTCACACTGTATTGTAAGAGCTAGTCACTTGTCAATCACATACAAAAACTGGTCAAGAGGTTCAGCGAGACTGACGAACTAGATATCTCTGCCAGATGGGAACATACACCACTTGATGATCACAGCAAACCCAAACGAATATTCCATCAAAAGACAAAACGTATATTCGTACATGCAGTTCCAGAAATATTTTTGCAAATCATGACATTTCGAAATGAATTTCACGTTTGGGGTTTATGTTTTTATTCTTATTCTTATCTGAATAAAATCTGAGTTACTGATCTGCTTTTAATGTTCTGCCATACCCTGAAATAAGTTGGGAATAGAACCACTAAACAAGGTTGAGTCAAAAGCTTATAAAAATTGAACTAAGCCTACATTTTGAAATGCCATCCATTTATTACAGCCCAAGTGGACCAACTGTTGATACACTGTACAGCACCTAAAGCTGTCCATTTGCGGAAAGAGATTCTTTAATGGCACCAAAAATGCCTATGGGTGTTCTCATTTTCCCTTTGTCGAATCGAACAAACAGCATTGTGTTCAAATTTCATGACTAAGCTTCGAATCTGATAACTTTGATAATTTTGATGGAGGAAATGAGCAAAAATCACAGAGGAGTATTAGTGATATGCAGTTTTCCTCAATTTTAGTACCAGTAGTTTCTTCAAGCAAGTAAATAGTCTTCTATCCCAGCAGAGTTGAAAATTTGTATTGTGCATATATACAGGTTACCCTGGTAAGGTCACATGACAGGTTATTGACGACAGGTTGTCATACTAAAAATTGTCATATCCGTTCAAGGTTGATTGTTGATTAATTTGGTCTTCATTGGATCTCTGGATCTCTTGACTGAATGTCATTTTAAAAGCTTCGTTTTTCACCAACCTAAATACACATGTATAAAGTTGATTATAAATTTTTGCATCAGTTGAATAAATAATTCTCTTAATTTGGAATCCTGTTCTGGGTCTTCAACCAATACCATATGTTCATGTATCCATTTTTTTATGATGATTCATTTCTGTGAAATGGTTGATACAATTCATGTACATTAATTTCAGTATTGACCTATAGTGACTATTCGGCCAAGTACTGTGTGGACACTCACATCTACATTTTATCCCACCTGAAGGAAGGAAGCATTATTTTCTAGGCGATTATTTTTTACTTCTGAATGTAAAATATGTGGTGAAGTTAGTGTATCCAAATTTGACATCATATCATGTTGAACAATTTACATTTACCATAAAGTGTTTCCAGTACATGTATTTAACAAACACAAAAAGTTGGGTAGGCATGTACATGTAAGATTTCATTTTTTTCTTCTCCTTGAAAAAAAAAACTTATTTACAAAAATCTGTTTATAACAAAAGTATGGTTAGGTCAGGTTACAGAAAACAACAAATTATTTGGAATGGCCTAAATACAAAGTCATTTGGTCTTTATCCACTTACATTTCCCCATCTCTCCAGTAGCTATAACCAGTGTGTGCGTAATGGGTGACAACGGTCAATTTGAAAAACACACACAAAGATCCAAACACGTTTGTTGGCCTAATTGAAGCATGTTTACTCTTTCATTTTGCAGCGGTTTAATATTTGCCCATGCCATGTTGGAAGAAAGCCCTTTTTGTTGGCATTTGACTGGAAGGCAAACTGTTGGCTGACACTCTTACATATTTCCTCGGTAAGTAAATATGGTGCAAACAAGGTCGTGTGTGTCTGTTGTGTGTTCGTAACTCCAGGGGAAATAACCGGGCCATGATCTTTGGTTCAGAGCCAGGGATAAAAGTTTTGTTTTATTTCTGCGTAGGACAATACTCCAACTGTTTCCTCCAATACACTTTGTTACGCTTTGTTTTGTTACTGGGTTTGAGTCATATTGTTCTTTGTTTTTCAAACCAAGGTGTGACCCATTGTCTGTGGATTCAGGCCCCTCTCAGTCAGATTGTAAGTCAAAGCTTTCACTTCCAGAACTCTGAAAACATGTCTAATCACATGATTGAATACATGTACATGTAGTACTGGAAACTCCCTAAATAGTTGGTCATCAATATGAAATTGAAACCATAAAATGGGGAAATAGTGTTCCAGTTCAGTGACAAATGGGAAGTCAAACTTCACTTCCAAGTTCCAGGAATAATACTTCAGATCAAATATTCATTCCCATAATTATGCCTTACCTGCACCTTATGTGCATCTTACTGTGCCCTAATTGTGCCAGTATTCCTCCATGCCATGATCCAGTCAGCTGTGCCCTAAATGCACCCTTCAAAATTGCGCCTTAAAGGTGGTGCACCTTAACTTTGCCCTTGAATAACTCTACTTGCTGACTGCACTCTATATGCGCCTAATTTACTTGCAATAATTCGCTTTGGGAGAGAATTGCTGAATGCGACATTAAACCTTAATTCTTCCACTCTTTTGCTTTGGGAGATGACTGTGCCATATCAGAAACTGCACCTTTGATTGTGCAGTAGCATGTGCTCTGATTAGTCAAAATTGTCACATGACCTTTATCTAATTAATAATAATAATAAGCTTTATTTTCAGAGGGTGGACAAAAGTGTACACTCAGTCAGCTATGTGCTGATCTTCCCTGAGGCCCTCCACAGACACACATCCTTTCATACACACACAAAGTGATTATACACAAAGTGATTATATGATATCTGATTTAACATATTTAAACAAACAAACAACAAAAACATTACTATACACACCTACAGGTATAACAGGTATATACAAAATAATGTCTCATCAGATCATTGACAAGTATTTAGATTTGAAACTCTGTACTGATGAGGCACTTTGTATATCAGCTGGTAAGGAATTCCAAAGAGATGGTCCAGAATATGAAAGACTCTTTTTGAAAAGCTCTGAATGTGGGAACGGGATCATCAGTTTATCTTTACTTGATGGTATTAGAGCTCTTTCCTGTGGAACAGTTACAGAGAAAAGCCCTCTCATGTAATTTGGGTACAAATTGGCTGATGTTAAGAAAAGACAGGCTGACATACTGGTTTTTCAAAAAAAAAAATTTTTAAACTTTGATTTCATGCCCATTCAATAGGATTTTGGTAAGTGTTTTTTCTGTTTTCAGGCGGGTGGTTGGGTGGGCACGGGTTCCTGTTGCTTCAATGCATTTTGCTGAGAAGCAACAGGAACTTGATAATGTGATGTCTATAGCACTGTAATATCGCTTGTCATTATTGCACCATGTAAGCGTCCTGTCTGTGTCTTGTGCGCTGTCCTCAGTGTTTTATAGGGTGGATGGAGGGTGAATGGTTCCAGCTGCTTCAAAGATGTTTTCTTTGAAGTAGCAGGAACGCAACTTGGCTTGGTGGTGCTTAGTTGGTTCGTCACAATATAGCTGAAATATTGTTGAAAGCGACGTTAAATTCTATTCACTCACTCACTTCTGTTTTCAGCCAGTAAGTAATGTAAAGGATTACAGATGTGCATATCAGAAATTTGTAGCAAAAAACATCAGATAGCATCCTAATGTATCAATTCTACAACAGCTGACACTGTATTTCATATTATTGTCTAAGAAATTAATGATTTCAAACAGTGCACATTATAGAGATACATGCCTGTATAGTGTTTGGTACCTGTAAAGTAAAATTAAACTTGATATGAGAGACAATCAATGAATTAGATGTCAATAAAGCCTGTTATTTATGCTGTAATGGCATATTTTGACAATATAATATGGCTGTGCAATGGACCCACTGTTCCAGCACAGTTTCTGGGCAACATATATCTCTCCCATCTCTAATATGACAGATGTAGCTGGCTGCAATGATATTCTCCCAGAGATAACCATCTTGACCGTCCAGTCCTGTCCAGCCAGGCACCGATGGTCAATTTGGTTGATGAAGAGCTCCGAGTGACCACAGGTATAATTGCTGGCATGTTATTGGTATTGCTGGGATTATCTTCACTCTGCTGGTTAATTTCCCTAGGTGGACCGTATTCTCTGGGGCATTGACAAAGGTATTTCCTTCTGTCAAAACAGAACTTCTGGATAATTCCCAGATCTATTCTCTTGTCTTATCTTTTGTCCCTGAAGCTTGCTTAGATTATACATTTAGATACTGTTTTATATTCCCTTGGCAAACTGCATATAAAGTACTAATGGAGCCTGTTCCAGGGACTCTTGCCCATGTTGGTGGCAGGCTAGCCAGAAATTGGCTGTCCAGATTGCTCTTTTTCTACACTATATTTTACAACAGTCCATTTTGTATCTCTTGTCAAGTTAAATCTGCCAGATTTAAGAAGTCCAAGTTGATCCAAAATGTCCTATGGACCGCTGGCATCTGAACCCAGGCTCTCTCCATAACACTGGCTGTGGTGAGTGGGCATGTACTGACACCGCTAAGCTTACATAGATGAACATCAACCATCAAGTTACTAACCACCAAAAAAAATGGCCTTATTTTATATGTAGACTAGTAAATCGACTGAATACACCTTGAGAAAACTATATTCCCTAATATTCTTGGGTACAAATAACCCACCACACCAGGTAACCAGGCCATATAAACATATGCAAAATTCAGCATACATTCCCCACCACTTATTCGAGATACGATTGCCCTAGGTAAGGTCTTCCTAGTCTACATCATTATGGTGAATTCGAGAGGCAAGTTTTTTTCCTTTCAAAATTTGGAAAGGGTTTTTCTTGATTTTTTAGTCAAATTTGATAAAAACATTTCAAATACATCACAAATCATTTCTGGCAGAGTCCGGTATAATGGCCATTCAATATTAACCGAAAGTCCAGTCTCAATTACAATCTTGGACCCAAATATATTCAGGGCTAGAAATTACTATCTATTTGCAGGACATGTCCGGCAAAAAATTGTTATGTCCTATAGTTTTTTTTAGATAATTTACATACATATTAATTGGATGCAGGACAATTTTTACAAATGTCCTGTTGGTGGTTGGGATCTATTTCGACCCCTGTCAATGATGGTTTGCTAATGTCTGGTCAGCACTGTGATACTGTGGTGAAGCCTCCATATTAAAATAAGCATGTAGGCCTATATTACAGATTTATGTGTATTGGTAATGAGTTAATGTACAGTCAATTAATTGTCCCCCACCACATAATCAAGTGGGAGGGGGACATGGAAATTGTACCCGTCCGCCCGAACATCGGTCCATCTGTCACGATATGCAACACGATATCTTGAGAACAATTCAACCAATCGACTTCAAACTTTGGGTGTGGCTTTACATCAGTGAGAAGCTGGCTAGGATTGTTTTTCACCAAAACGCATCATCCAAGATGGCCACCGTCAGCCATTTTTGGATTTCACATAAGTATCTATGCATGTTGTGAACATGATGTCTTGAGAATTGATCAACTTCAAACTTGAAGGGTTGCTTCACATCATTGAGATGACGACTGGGATTGTTTTTCACCAAACTGCATCATCCAAGATGGCCACTCTCAGTCATCTTGGATGTCACCCTATCTCGAGAACAAATCAACCGATGAACTTTAAACTTAGGGGGTGGTACATGTACTTCAGGGAGAAGATAGCTGGGATTTTTTTTTTACCGAACTACATGATCCACCCTGATTAGCCATCAAGTCCAAGTTCAAGTTTGGTTCTTAATTCCCCCTTTGAGAGAGGCACCTCCTTATGGAGTACATATTAATATACAATCAATTAGGAACCACTCAACATTTTATAGCTCAACTATCGTGCTGTGAAGTGAACATGGCGGGTGCCTTCACATTAGTGAGACGATTACTGTGTGATCCAAGATGGCCACCTCTGTCCATCCCATCCATGTTGTGAATGCGATATCTCAAGAACAATTCAACCAATCGATTTCAAACTCGGTGGGGGGGGGGGGGGATGTAATATGGCTGGGATCTCAGAAGAAAGACTAATTTTTTGGCACAATGATACCACCGGATGGTATTTCTGCATCGTGCTGCCCCTTTCTTCGATAGACAAGTTTATAACATTGCCCTTCACAATTACTATATCTCCTTCACAGATCAACATGACCACATGCTTGGCAAAAATCTAACATCACACAAAATGTATGTGGTGATTATATCCCATGTGTGTGAGAAGGTAGTTTCCAGAAAAGCTTCTTGGCGGGGGGACCTGCTAGCTACTCCGCTTGTTTCCTCATATACATGTATTCATGCAACTTTGGAGAGAAAATATATTATAGGATGATAGCCAAAGGTTTTTCCCCTATAGGTCAGAACTGGAGTTGAGTTCATAACTGATTGTATTATCAGAACAATTATGATATAATCTAAAGTGAAAATTATTGTATGTAAATATAGTATATATTATTATAGTAAAACATAAATTAGGAAAGGTTTTCCATTTATGGATACAATCCGTCCCTAAAAACGGCGAACTACTGAGATGTGAATATGGTAAAAAAATCATGATCAAGTTATTTTCATACTCCATGTAAGAATCACGAGACAATGCACACAATAGCCAAGTCTGGGGACAACAACAGGTCTAGACTGGTGTCTTTTCAGCGACACAAAGACTCAGACAATAGCTTCCTACATGAAGTATCTACCTGTTATTTTTATTGATTATGAGAATATTCATGGCAGTGATTTCATATTTATCGCAAAAAGAATATAATCTGATTGGAATTAAGTGTTTATGGTACAGTATTAGACTCAAATGCATGCGGATCATTCAGGCTGAACTTTTCTGCAATATAATCGGGTATAATCCCAATCGTTTTTCTCAATTAAAAAAACATTGAGTCGCGATATATCGCTTTTTTATTTTGAGGAAAAATTGTCTATTGAAAACTGATTGTCAACCGAGAAAAAACAAAAAATGGTTTGCATTTGTGAATGCAAATTAGTCATTTATTTTGAAGAAGAAAAAAACATTCCCTTGCGCCTTGGAATATTGGAACTTCAAGATATTTGACCTATAAGCGATTCTTCCTCAAACGATAATTAGAAACACTTCCTCAGAAGAAAGAAATAAAAATCAAAAAAATCCCTCGGCTAGCAGATATTGTCTACACCCAGTAATCAAACATTGTATAAGATCTTTGACAACTAGTTTAATGAAAATGTGATCTAGTGGGGTTGACTGTAGTTCTCTCGTTTAAGAAATACATAGGAAGTTGGGCCAGGTCAGCTTTTGCCAAGGCCTTAATTGATGGGAAAAACTTTGCACTGAGGTTCTGGTAGAGCATGGCCAATTTCTTAGCTCTAAATATACCCTTCTATATAGCTCATAATCAAATCAAGTAATTTGATCTTGGAAATATTGATCAAGGTCAGTCGTCTTCAACAATTTTCTGGACTATTCAAACTTAATTGCATATGGAACATGAATTTGAAGATCTTAGACTTAACAAATAGAATTTGAGCTTTTAAAACTAGGTCAAGGTCAGTGATATTCAATAGACTTCATGTCCAGCCATAAGGGGTATACATTTGGACAATGTAGATATAAAATCCTTCATGAAATATTGTACTAAATAGAATCTGACCTGGATAAAATAGGCCAAAGTCAGTCATCTTCAGTACACCTCTGGACCATTGCCAGATGTATACATAATATTAATTTGGAAAGCCTAGCTATATTTCTTCATGTTACATGTATATCATAATAAAAAGTATATGACCTTGAAAAATATATATCAGTCAGTCAACAGGATAGGCTTCTAGTCATCAGTTGCATAAGTAATAATATGAATTTAGAGACCCCAGCTTTAATCCTTCAAAAAATATATCAAATACTAAAATTTGACCTTGATAAAATAAGTCAAGGTCTGTCATCTTCAGTACACTTCTGGACCGTCGCCAGATGTATACATCTCCCTAGTATAATCCGTGGCGTGTCCTCCTCCTACTCCTCCTCCTCCACTTTACTCACTGCACAGCGGGTCGCATAGGTGTGGTAGTATAATCCGTGGCGTGTCCGACTCCTACTCCTCCTCCGCTTTACTCACTGCACAGCGGGTCGCATAGGTGTGGCGCGGGATAGTGTGGGGCGAGAGACCTGGGGTTTTCGCTACCTGAGATCCATGGGCCAGGCTTGCACCCTACAGTAGAATGGGTCGACTGCGCATGCGCGATGAGTAGTATAGAAAGGGCACGCGATCTTCCTATCCCTATAGGTGTGGCGCGGGATAGGGTGGGGCGAGAGACCTGGGGTTTTCCTACCTGAGATTCCATGGGCCAGGCTTTCACCCTACAGTAGAATGGGTCGACTGCGCATGCGCAATGAGTAGTCTAGAAAGGGCACACGATCTCCCTATCCCTATAAACTCACCCATGGGGGTGAATGAATCCATGGGGGTGAATGAATCCATGGGGGTGAATGAGCCATGGGGGTGAATGAGCACTCGTAGTATTAATTTGGAAAGCCTAGCTATATTTCTTCATGTTACGTAATAATAAAAAGTACATGACCTTGAAAACATAGGTCATGGTCAGTCAACGGGATAGGCTTCTAGTCAATCATCAGTTGCATAATATGAATATGGAGACCCTAGCTTTAATCCTTCAAAAAAAATATAGCAAATACTAGAATTTGACCTTGATAAAATATGTCAAGGTTGGTCATTTTCAATAGGCTTCTGATCCTTCACCAGATGCATATGTGGTATGAGTTTACAATGCCTGGCTATAATTCTTCTTGAGATATCATGTCCACAAGAAAGATTGACAGATGGACGGACAGACAGACGACGCTGACGACGACAATACCCTTCTTGCAAAATTTGTCTGAGGGGTAAAATGTATTGATTTTTAGTTTAAGGCCAAGATCACTGAAATCTCAAACAAGAAGCTATCTTTAAGCACCAAAATATACATATAATTAATTCTGACCAATGTGCGGGGGTATATTAATGCATACAGTGCATTATTGAACATAAATTGGAATTATTGAATAAAACAACAGATCAACTTTCATAGCCAATACTAGGTTAGTTTCAGTGTCAAATTGTGGCTGCATCACCAAATGATACAGTTTAAAGGAACTGAAAAGCTTTCCAATGTTCTGTTAAAATGTCATAAAACAAGAACTTCTATAGTTGTTACAATTATGTGTGGTAATAGTATAACCAGGTTGGCTCACTGGTTATCACATTAATAAGTAAGTCGTAGTCCATGTTAAATATAACACAACCTAGCTTTATTTACCCTAATCTAATTATCTAACCTTGACGTAATATTAATTCTAATATACACAATTATACAGCACTTCCAGTTATTACAGAAACTATATGTTAGTACATATAGCAACCTACATTTACAAGTGTTACCTATATAACTTACATTTACTAACTGCCTTGGCGCTGCAAAGTCGCATGCCAAGATGAATTCTAAAAGTGAACTAACTTAATTTCATACTGCCCAATATTTATATCATTGGGGTTTTAGCGAGATCTCCAGGTAGTGATTCCTAACAATCACAAATACTGTTTGACTATTATATAAGTAATTCTAATGTCTTGACATGTCTATCGGTTATCCTGTTCATTCTATATGACATCTCCAATAACAGTAGGGAGTCTGACCTAATAACAACAAAGGATTATCTTATACTAAAATGACAGTCTGACTACAATTGACACCTGGCTCCTGTCTTTGCACCAACTGGTCAGAAATGGTCTAACAACACTAATTAAATGTCAACTTTCAAGAGCTATGAACTAATAGAACTGTTATCATAAAATCTTATTACAAAAGTAAACTCATAGCATTAAATCCTAGTTATAACATGTGTTACATAATATTGAGTGTATACATTTATCAGTAACTAATAACTCCATACTTATAATACAAATTCACAATAAACAAACATTAAATAATAATGGAATATAATTGAGGTACATGTTCATTTTACATGTACATGTCTTATGGCTCTGTTATAGTTATTTTACATGTACATGTCTTATGGCTCTGTTATAGTTCCCTCCGTCCCCGAATAAGTTTCGTCCCGAAACTGTAATAAATTGTCTGTGGTAGTCATTTTAATCGATGTTTGGTGGAGTTTTTAGAAGTTCTTATGTGATGTTGATTGAAGTTGAAGGTTCCTGTGTAATGTTGAACTGTGGCTGAGGTCGCTGATACTTGTCTGGAATATGGGGAGCTTTTGCTCTTGGCTTTCTTGGGTCACTTCTGTCTGTGGACACCATACAGCTGAAACACTCAGATGTGAAATGCAGAGAGTTAGCAATGTTTAAATTTGTATACATAGAGTTGGCGCAAAGATATTCATTATTATTCAAGAGTGATTATTTAGTCAATCTTCATTTTTTTTTCTTCTTTTTTTTATAATTTTGTTACATGTATCACTACATCATTTACATACTTACATACATGGGTTATATTGAGGACTATGTACATATATATTCTTGTTTAGATACAATATTGCAAATGCAAAACAAGGACACTGATCACTATGTAAAGAGAGATATAGGTTCTAGTCAAGTCAGTAATACTTATTCTGACACAGTGATCTATTGTAAAGAACATAAATGAATGAAATTGAGAAAGAAATCCTGTTGGATAATTAATATAATGCCTGAAAATCAAAAATAGAAAATGTAATGTTGCTTTTCACTTGAAACCCTGGCTGAAAAAGTTTGATGGGAAGACTTGCTGCAGACAAGTCTGACCCTAGCACTTGATTTTCAACCGGTGCCTCAGTGAAAGAGCAAAACAGAGAAACTATACTTTATTTTGTCAAGATGACTGACTCACATAATTTTTAAGTGTTATTAAACAATTATTTTCGAGGAAAGAATAAACATACATGTAGGTAGTATTCATGTATGCATATACATACATACATGAGAGTATAAAGTGCAAACCTTACATCCGCAAGATCCTTGGATTTTTCACAACATAAAATAAGTTAGTCATGTTAGTGGGAATTATAACAAACTACATCAATACATCAACATATAATGTAACAACTTGTAAGCAGTAACTAATTATATACATATTCCTTTGGTACTCGAATATGGTTTGTCAAGCCACATTTAAGAGTATCACAGAATCTGTCAGGGGTGACAAGTCTCTGACCAGTCCTGTGGTTGTCTCAGCAAAGTCATGATCTTTCGGTACATCTTTTGCCGATATAAAAACTATGCATATATGCTCTTATCAAATCGAATGTGTGTATTGTGTCCCTCTAAATCATCAAGAAAATCATACACCATATTCAGATCAATATTTTCGACAGGATTCCATTGATATGGCATATCTCTAGATTTGAATAATTGTGTTCCCATCTGAAACTGGAATTTGAAAATCTTGAGGGAGTGTGGCACTGAAGTTCGTCGTTGAACTAATTTGCGATCGAAGGGATTTTCCTCGTACCATTCTTTTTCTGTCTGATAAGTCACCTGTCGTACATGTACAATTAAGTGATGGATTTTGTTTTGGGGTATCCGATTAAGTGGGAACCAGGCTGCGCCACGCACCTGTTCCTTCGTTTTGTATAACACTTTCACATAATACATGCCATCAATGAACTTGATTTTCCGAATATTTTCTATTTTTACACTTTTAATATCTATCATGGGTTGCTGTTTGGACATGAACTCACTTCGATCCGAGTTAACAAAAGCCACTGTTTGTTCAGATTTCTTCATGAAAAACTTATTTTGGCCTAAAGGTTTGCGCCTCTTCTTGCCAGACAATGTTTTGTCGGCATGATATTGTCGACGCAGCTCATCTGGGAGACTCGTATCATGCTCCCAGGTGGAGCCTCTAGTCTTGTCTACCCATTTAATCCTGTAGCACATTCGTCCATTGTAACGTTTTGATGCTAGAATTTTGTCAATTTCAGTCACTAAGAATTTGTTTGGTGTTGTTACCAAGCTGGGATCTTGATTTGTACTTGATCTTGGCATTGTACTGGTACCTTTAGGATGTTGAATGGTTTTGGGTGTTACTCTTGTTTTTGACTGTTCATTGTTCTTAAGTGCTACTTTTGTTTTTGGCACATGATGGTCTTTTGTTTCTTTTGTGACATTGTTCTGTTTGTCATTGGTATTTGTTTTGTTTCCATCATTTTCTGATTCTATTTCTTCTGGATTGAGTTCATCATTTGTTTGTGGTAAATCGTCAGGCTCATAGTTTGGCCTGTCTGCTGGGTCATGAAACTTTTTGAGACGGTTTGCATGAATCATTGATTTCACTTCTTTATCGTCACTACATTTGCGCAATTTGTATGTGTAGTTTTGTTCAACCAATACAACATAATATGGTCCTTGCCACTTTTTTGTTAGTTTGGGAGATCGGCCCACAGTCTTTTTCGTACAATATAACCATACCTTTTGTGCTGGTTCGAATGTTGGTTCCTTTGTTCTTCTATCATAATAAGTTTTGTATTTTGTTTGGGCTTTTTTCAAATTTTCATCTGCAATTTTCCTATACTCAGCCAGATTGTCTAGAATTTTTGACAAGTATGTTCTATGATCCTTTGACAGTGTTTCTTTTGGAATTAGAGAGGTATCTATTGGTGTTCTCATCTGTCTACCAAACAGCATTTGATAAGGAGATAAGCCAGTTGATTGAGTGGCTGGGGTCATGCGGTATGCCATCATAATACCTGGTATATGATCTGGCCAATCAGTTTGATCTTCCTTGATGTAGGCTCTTAGACCCTGTTCAATGACGCGATTCATTCTTTCACATGTAGCATTGGTTGCAGGATGATATGAACTGGTTTTAGCATGTTTGATGTTGAATAGTTCTGTCATGGCTGCTATGAGTTTGGACATGAACTGAGCACCGCGATCGCTGACTAATTTGTCTGGTGACCCATAACGTGTGAGAATTTCTCGATATAAAATGGATGCAACTTCAGTGGCCTCCTGGGTTTTCATAGGAAAATTTGTTGGCCATTTGCTGTAAGAATCCACTACAAGGAGTAGATATTTGGAACCATCCGGAGTTTTTGGAAGTGGGCCGAGTATGTCAATATGAAGCCGTGAGAAAGCACGTTCATATGGCAAGGGTTTAAGTGGTGCAGGCTTATCATGAACATTTGTTTTGATCTGTTGACATGTCGTGCATGTACGTACATAGGTACACACATCTGTGTACATTTTATCCCAATGATATTTGGATCTTATAGCAGCATACATTCTTTCTTGACCTTGGTGGCAACCTCCTAGCACTGAATCATGATAGGCTTGGAGTATATCTTTGCGATTACCTCTAGGAACAGCTATTTGTTTGGTATAAGAATCGGCAGCCTTTTTATTTTTTGTATTAAAGAAATGATACAGAATTCCGTCCTCAATGACATAATGATATGCTTCCGCAACTAAGCGACGACTCTGTTTTGGATCATCCGGTAGATCACCATTTTCTTTGTAGGCAAAGATCGGGGCCAAGTCAGGACACTCACGTTGTGTGCCCTCCAAAAATGGATTTGAAATTACAATTTCAGTATTGACTTGTGCCACAACAATTGTATCTTTTGGACATATAGTTGCTAAATGAGCATGTTTCGGTTCCCTATATGTTAGGGTTGCCTCAATTGGCTCATTCTGATTCTCTGTATTGGATAAATATGTGGTTTCTATACTACTCACAATGGTTTCTTCTGTACTTTCAGTTGTGGTTGCTTCATATTCTCTTCTAGACAACCCATCAGCATTTCCATTTTTAGCTCCTGGCTTGTACTGAATTGTGAAATTGTACTCTTGAAGCTCAAGAGCCCACCTGCCTAGTCTACCTTTGTTAGCTTTTATGTTGTTTAACCAAGTGAGGGCAATGTGGTCAGTGAAAACACGAAAGTGACCATTTGCGATGTATGGACGAAAGGCACGAACTGATTCAACTAATCCAAGACCTTCTTTCTCTGAGATATGCCATGTCTTTTCACTACCGCGCAGGGATCGCCCGCCAAAGGCTATAGCATGTTCATTGCCTTTTTCATCTTTTTGTCCTAAAACATATCCTATTGCACTATCAGACGCATCTGTTGAAATAATGAATTCTTTTTGGAAATCTGGATATGCTAATATAGGGGCTGTGACAAGTGCTTGTTTGAGTGCTTTGAATGAATCTTCAGTGTCATCGGTCCATTTAAATTTAACGTCTTTCTGAAGAAGTTGATTCATGGGGGATGCTATTGAAGCATAATTTTGTACAAATTTGCGATAGTAATTGCATAAACCTAGGAAACTTCGAACCTCTTTCTGTGATTTTGGTCTGGGAAATGATTTAACAGCATGAACTTTGGCTTCATCCACATGAATACCTTGATCACTTAGCACGTGTCCTAGATATGGAACTTGCCGCTGTGCAAATGCACATTTTGGCGGTTGTAGTTTAAGATTTGCTTCCCGTAAGCGAGAGAAAATTTGTCCAAGATGGACCATATGTTCATCCAATGTGTTTGAATGACATAAAATATCATCTATATAGCATAGGGTGTGAAGATAAGTAAGGCCGGCAAGGACCTGTGACATCATGAGACTGAAGCTTGCGGGCGAATTTCTCATTCCGAACGGAAGAACTCGGAATTGGAACCTTCCCTGATCCGTCGTAAACGCGGTTTTTGGTTTCGTGTCTTCATGTAGTGGAATTTGCCAAAAACCACTTGCCAGGTCAAGAACAGAAAATATTTTAGACTTTGCTTGCGCTACAGAGTCGATAGCACCTGATAACAATGGGAGGGGAAAAGAAATTGGTTCTGTGATCGCATTCAGCTTGCGATAGTCTACCGCAAATCTATATTTTCCATTTTTCGTTTTCACAAGCACTACAGGGGATGACCATTCAGATAGTGATGGTTCAACTATGTTATTTTCCAGCATTTCTTTCACTAATTCATCACACCGCTGTTTTGTCTGGGGGCTTTGTCGATAAGGACGTGAATAAATTGGTTTTTCCGTTTTAGTGAAAATTCTGTGATAATGAGCACTAGCTTTGCCTAATTCACTCATATCTTTGGCAAAAACATCACGGTTACGACCAAGAAATGCTAAAAATGAATCCTTTTGTTCCGGTGTAAGTATGGAATCGTCTA